>JABUQX010036462.1:0-20578 GCA_015478945.1 Trachelipus rathkii | reverse complement strand
AGCGCTGACGCAACATTAGAGACGACCCTAGAATACCAAAAAAAAATTTGTTAAAAATAGCATAGATAACTACGTTACGCAAATAGGTGTTAATAATCAAATTTCAATAAAAATAATTTGTATAATAAAAAAAAATCTGGAATATCGTCATAATCTCAAAATAAAAATGAAATAAAATTTTGAAGGTCTCCAAAGAGAAATAAACATACCTAGCACGGTCTTCCACGTTTGCTTTACGTTCGCTCATTCAAAGATTTACTTTCACGTGGCGATTCTTCCCAACGAGAGACTTAACAGAAAATAAAAATAAAAAAAATTTTAAAAAATACCCGCTCTACTGAAAAGTATAATTCAAAATAAGTAGAATAATTCATCTATTTTAAATTCAAGATAAAATAATATTTAGTATATACCTATTACTATCCCCATAATATATCACCGAGACAGGTGCCCCGCATCTTATGATCCCATAAACTGAGAAACACTATTTTATAGATATATTACTTATATAAATATATATATATATATATAATATATATACTATAATTTATTATATATATATAATAATATATTATTATATAATAATATATAGATATAATATTATATATATATATAAATATATATATATTATTATACTATATATATACATACATATAGATATATAATATATATATCATTACCATCTGTCCAGCGTGGTAATTATAAATTGACGCGATTTATTTATATCTCTATCAACTTGTCCTCACTCTTCTCTCTCTCTCTCTCTCTCTCTCTTCTCTACTCTCTCTCTCTCTTCTCTCTCTCTTTTCTCTCTTCTTCCTCTCTCTCCCTCTCTTCTTCTCTCTCTCTCTTTCTTTCGTTTCCTTATATATATATATATACTATATATATAATATATATACTATATTATATATATATATATATTATAATATATATATAATATATATATATATATATATATATATATATATAATTAATATATATATATAATATATATATATTATATTTAGTATTATTATTATTATTATTATTAATTATTATCATTATATTATTATTATTAATTATATTACGGCTTCTACAGCACGGTTATTTTTGAAAGTTTTCAAAATATCCATTACCATAGTTAGATGTGTGGATCAAAGGTCATAAATTTGCCCGAGTGGTGGGTATTCGTATCTTTCGTGGCATATATATTTTGATTTATGAACGGATAAGAACTCGATCGGTGAGACGATAAGGCTTGAGGTGGTAAGGAAGTTTAAGAACAGATGAAAGGGGACGGTGGAAAATCGTGACATCGTGTCATGACCACGTGGGCGCAGGTGTGTGTGTGTGTGTGTGTGTGTGTGGGCTGCGGGACGGGTATGGCGGGACGGGATACAAGGAGGGATGTGACACAAGGCGTGGCGGATGCGACCTACGGTTCAGGTGGGAAAACGCAGCGGGCGGGCTGCGGTTGGTTCCGCCACCTGCGGGATGGCTGCGGATTCGAAACAACAAGGTTAAAACATCACAAAAGGGCTAAGCCCCTTAAAGACAGAACAAAAATTACCGTGGGTCAAAATGACCCATGGCGCGAAAAAAAAATAGGGGGATGTAAAATAGCGGTGAGTAATAGTACGATGGAGCTTTCGCCTCCACTATTTCTGGCGCAACCCTTCGTTCGAAGGGTTGCTAAAAATTAGGGGTGCCAGAAAATTAGGGTTGCCAAAAAATACCGTGGGCCAAAAAATACCGTGGGCCAAAAATGACCCATGGAAGATCAAAGGGGTGGTAGAAAAAAAGGTACAAGGCCAAAAAGGTAAAGGGCAGGCAAAGGTCAAGCCAAAAAAGGTCAAGGCCAGGAAAAATTTGGGCCAAAACAAAAGGTCGCGGTCAGAAAAAGGTCAAGGCATGGTAAAATCACCGTGGGCAAATTTTGCCCACGGTGTCCGGAATTCCCCCCCTACTACTTAGGGGCATCCCCTGTCGTTTGCAATACTTCTTTTCTCCACAGGACCCTCTCTTCGAACAGTCGTTGTTTTCTCACCCTTATCCCAGCGGCGTCCAACCTCTTTACGCCACACCCCCGCCACCCCATCCTTCTCCATCGTTTTCCTTCGGTCATCCGCTCAAGTCTATCTTACCTGCTGGCTTGCATGCATAATATTCTAGCCGGTATCTGCTCTTCATCCATGCCTTCTGAAATGTTTTGATGCTGTCCCTACCATCTCAGTTGTTGTCTCGTCGAATTCAGATCCTCCACCCCCTCGACCCCCAACTCCTCTCATATCTCAGAATTCCTTTTTCTCTCCTTCTTGGTCAACCCCCACGTATATAACCTCAACACCCGTCATCTCCGCACCTACACAGTTTACTCCTTTTTCTTAAGTTGTAAAAGTATTCACGACTTCAGACCCAATAACAAAAGTACCGTCTCAGACATCGTGGTATAAATCAGCGTTTTAACCTACTATCTAGTCCCAACATTGTCTGTTTCTCAAGCAAAGGGATTACAAACTGACCAAACTCATCTCCTAAGTAGCTCCTTATTCTTTCCTCTATTTTACCTCCAGCATTCTACAGCTGTTTTTACCGTAACTGCCCAAATACTCTTAAAAGTTCCCTCGCAGTCTTTTATTCTTTTCCCACCCGATCTCGTCATATGTTTAAGTTTCTTTCTCTCCTTCCCTAGCTATATATATATATATAAATAGATTTATATATTATGATATATATATAATAATTATAGAGGTTATATATAGTATATATATATATATATTATATATAATATACTATATATATATTATACTTTATATATAACATATATATATAATATTTATATATATATATATATATATATATATATATTATATATATATATATAACTTATATATATAGTTAGTGATGTAGCGAAGCTGAATTTTATAACCACGGTTGCGATTTTTTTGCAGTCTCAAATTTCTTCAACCAACGCGTTGCGAGTTTTTTTTGCTCGGTCCTAAAATTTTTAACAACAGCGGTTTCGCGTTTCGTTTGCGGTTGCGGTTGTTTCCAATAAAAACAAAATGTATAACCATTGCTGTTTACTAACTACTACTTACTACTATACTACACTACTACTACTTTACTACTACTACTACTACTACTACTACACTACTACTATTGATAATTAATAAAAAATAATAAATAATTATAATAATAACTAATAATAATAATAATAATAAAATTAATAATAATAATAATAAGTAATAATAATTAATAATATAATAATAATAATAATAATTAATTAATAATAATAATAATAATAATAATTATAATAAAATAGTAATACATAATAATAATATAATTAATAATATAATAATAATAATAATAATAATAAAAAAAAAAATAATTTATAATAATACGAGTACTAATAATAACATTCATACAAATGAGGAATCTTTTATAATAATAATAATAATAATAATAATAATATAATTAATAATAAATACATAATAATTAATTGATTTAAAATATTTATTCAAGAAAATAATAATAATACAAAACGATCTTAACATTATAACAATATTTATATGTAGTAAATACAAAACGTAATGGTATACAATTTCTGAAAGGGGGTACTTAATTGCCAACACAATGTACTTGTGTCCTATGAGCCCCAAAATAATGAAAATCTGATTAAATTTAAGTAATTGGGATTTAAAGGATTGAGCTTAATGTAATCCTCAAACGAATATTAATACAAAAGAATACATCATAATATTAGCAAAATAATAAGAAATCAGTTAAAGAAAAATATCAATAATTAATGATTTTATAAATAATTAATAGGAACAAGTTTAACAATGATGAAAAAATAGTTACAGTAAAGTAACAAGTTATTATATAATAGTAGATAATAGTAATATAATAATGATAATAATCAATAATAATAACATAATAATAATAATAAAATAATAATAAATAATAATATAATAATAATAATAATAATAATAATAATATTGATTAAAATAAATATAAATTATAATAATAAATAAATAATAATAATTATAGGAATAATAAAATAATAATAATAATAATAATAATAATAATAATAATAATAATAATAATAATAATAATAATAATAATAATAATAATAATAATAATAATAATAATAATAATAATTAATAATAATAATAATAAAATATAATTCTTGTTTTCATAAAATGTCTCTGACCAAAAACTTTTCAGTTTAATTTCCATTATAATTAAGGGGAGACCTTATCCTCAAATCCCATTTCCTTCAAACCGAAAAAAGAAAATGTTTTTTATTATGAATAACTATGGTATCTTTAATTTTAATGAAAAAATATATATATATATATTTCGATTTTCTATGGTGGTGAGAAAATGGAGGATTTTTTTTATTTTGGCCTTCCCCAAAAAATTGCAATAAAATCTTTAATTTTAAGATATTTCAATAATAATAATAATAATAATTAACAATAATAATAAAAATAATAATAAATAATACTATGAATTAATAATAATAATAATTAACAATAATAATAATAATTAATAATAATAATAATAATTATAATAATTAATAATAATATAAAATAATAATAATAAAAATAAATAATTAATTAATAATATACATATATTGATAAGACTAATAAAATAAATAATAGATAGCTACACATAATCAATATTTGAAATAAATAAGAATAGTACTAAATGGTACAATGAATGAATAATTAATAATAATTAAAATAATATAATAATAATAAAATAATAATAATAATAATAATAATAATAATAATAATAATAATAATAATAATAATCAATAATAATAATAATATTAATAATAGTAATGAATAATTATAATCATAATAATTAATAATATTAAAAACCCATGCCTTAATATTCCAAAAATACAACACAATACACAATTACAATCAAAAGTTACAACTAAAAATTAAAATAATTCAAGTATAGTTATATTAGCTACAATCATGTTACAACAATAGAAAAATAATAATAATAGTATATAAAAATAATTAATAAGTATAATAATAATAGTAATAATAGCATATAATAATAATAATAATAATAATAATAATATAATAATAATAATATAATAAATTATAAAATAATAATAATAATAAATAATAATAATAATAATAATAATAAATAATAAAAAATAATAAGTGATTAATAATAATAATAATGAATTACATAATAATAATAATAATAATAATAAATCATAATAATAAATAATATAATAAATAATAATAATAATTAAATAATAGAATAATAATAATAATAATAATAATAATGGTAGTAGCTAGATTGTACGTAGGTTTAATTAACGGTTATGTATTTTATTAATAAATTTATTTAGATATATGTTTTTAATTTTTTTAGTAAAAAGATTTGTAGACGTTTTTCCGGTTTTGATATCTTGTGACATTGAGTTGAAAAGTTTAGCTGGCTTTGCAGCTGACGCTTTGAGTGGCTTTTTTTAAGTCTACAGAAGGAAGGGTTTATGTAAGTGTTATTTCTGGATTTATTTGATTTGCTTCGCACCTTGCTTGGTTGAATGAAAATCAATTTTGCTAGAAGGGGAAGTCACATGCATTGGTATGGATAATTTTATGTATCTCTTTCAGGATGATATATTTAGCAAGTCTTTTAAACTGCAATATCTTTAGGTTTTGAATAATTGGTTGTGTATGGCTGTAAAGTCCTCTTTGCATTGCTAAGAGGCAAAAGATAAATCGCTTTTGGTTTAACAATACAGGAAGATTACTGAGTTACTTGCTGTACCGTTAGATTAGGAAAGACAGTAAAGTATGTTTAAGGTGTATTAGTGAATAGTTAAATTTTCTAAGAATGTAAAGTGGTACAAAATTCTTAATTTTATTAACATTATACATGTATCTCGACAGTCCTAAAAGGGGGAATAAATATATGTTCTTTAAATAAAACAAGAATTTTAAATATATATATACAAGTATTATGCATTTGCAGCCCTAGTTCAGTTCTATATTTATTAATTTTAACTTTTAAATCGTTAATTGGTTTGTTGCTTAAAATTATGTAAGATGTTTTAAAGAATTTAAAGATAGCTTATTAACATCTATCCCAATTTCATTTATTTTTTAATAATGCGTCGTGTTGCTTTTACCGGCGATAAGACTCGGCATGCTTTTCATTTATTAAATATGGAAGGTAATCGTCAGGCAAAAGATGACTGGAAAAATGCGTCATGAGACTTGAATCAGGTCATTTAGTACTTAGCAAGAAATAAAAAACGTCCAAGAATTGAAGCCCTGGCGGTTACGCCGATTGAGTTTGAAGTGCTGGAGCTGAATATAGTCTATATGATTTTCTCACAGTATTGAGGATCTCTCCTTTATATGTAGCTTCTTATTATTTTTATAATTTTAAACATTGTAGTATAGTTGTCTCCTTTCAGTGTTGAAGATTATGGGAAAATTTGAATGTCAATATTTAATATTATATTATACTATATAATTAAGTATTAATTATAATATATATATAGTACTCTCATGATCTAATCATGTATATTCAAAAGATACTTTATTGTGAATCTATATAAATTTAAATATAATTAAGCTAAGGTTAATTTAATTACTATATAATTTTATATACTATAATATTTATATATGTATATCAATTTTTCTTCAACGAAGCAAATGAGAGAGGAAGAATATCAGCAAGTTAAATAAACTATACCTTCTCTAAAATCCATAATTATTATTGTGTATAATTTATGGACTATAGCTAAATATATACTTAAAGGTAAATATTTAGTTATATTTATTAGATAATATTTAAAATATATTATTAGCTTAGTTTGTTATTACGTGAATCGGTTGTAAAGTAACTAATTTCTCAATATATATTATATATTTTATTATAATTTATTACTAATTACTATATTATATATATATACCTATGATTTGTGATATAGCTTAATTATAGTCTTATATGTAATATTTTTGCTAGTAACAAAATAGGTTATGCTATATTATTATAAATAGGTTATTAGGGTAGATCACTTTTTGCTATATAGTATGTCTATATATATATATTGGAATTATTATATTGTGAGAAAAATTATTATATACCTAGTCATATAGAGAGCCACCTTCATATAGGTTGAAGCTACTAGTAGCCTCAAAGCGCACAAACTTTGGCAAATGGTAACGGAAGGAGGGCTCAAGATCTTTGGTGAGTGGATTAGATGAGAAATCGATATCAGAACATAAGCTGAGGATACGTGAATATGGTTTTAAAATTAAGTCAGGCGTGGCATCTGATGCAAAAAGAAAAAAAAAGAAAAGGCAGATATTACAACCTTGACATATTTGTATCATAATAAAAATTATTGCTGCACATAGAGTCAGCGAACTCACTCGAGAGCCGAGGGTTCAACAAAAGTGCCTTGCGAGCGTAGCTCGCTTTTCAGGCAACTAAAATTTAAATTAATTTAAATATCAATATCATTCTAAGAATATATTTTATATTTGTAGATTAGTTTAGATATAGCATCTTCGGTCGTAGCAGTATTATATCAACTATTCTGTATTGTCAAGTTACAGAGACCTATTCTTAGTGGTGTTATCGATTGGATTTTCGGAGCTACCCGAGTCGGGACCACATAGGTCGAGAGACATTGATACGCGATGTCGTCGTTACAGTCTCGGGAGAGAATAGTTATCGCACAGTTGCTTATTATATTTGAAGTGTTATTTGACATTAATGTATGATATTAATTATTTTGATCTCTTACAATATTATTTATATTATTTTGATTTTTATTTTATATTATGTATTACTTATTCATTACTACTAAGTATTACTAAGTATTATTATTATTAAGTGTATGTGAGAATCCAGAAATTCAAATAATGACTATGTACCTTCTCTCTAAACCGATTGTTATTATATATATTATTAATAATTTCTTTTATGCTATTATTTAGTATTGAAATTTTATTACGTAGTTTATTATTTTTAAATATACTGTATTATTGTATTATTTTATAAAATTGCATATACTTTTGTTATTCTCGATGCGTTTAAAAGTTTTTTTCATTTCTTATATTTAAAGATATTATTTAAAATTTTATATTCGAATTTTTTTTTTTAAACTTTGAATAATTTGAGCTATTGTATTTCAAATTTTAAGTCAATATAGTTCGTATTTACTATAATCGCAATGATGACTGTAATTATTAGTTATTTTAATAGTAGTTTTAATGTGATTTATTGATTTTTCATTTATTTGACAATTGAATTAATAAATAATATTTCTAGATCTTCATTAATTGTTTTATATATTAATCACTTAATTAGTTAGTTTAAATATACAAAAATTGGACTATTATTATAATTATTATGATTAAGTTTATTATTTATTATATTATTATTATTATTATTATTATTATTTATATTATAGTTAGTATTTATTTAAATTAATGTTCATTATCATTATGTATACAGTAGTTTAGGAAGATTGTAGAATCTTTCATAATGTTTACATATATGATGTCCCAATGAATATCTTTAGTCCAATGGAAGTTTAAGTCAAAAAGCATATCCAAATGAGATTTCCACCCCAATGTGGTTAGCCATGTTAAGTGATCTTTCGTCATGCTTATAGGAAATTCAATAATATAATTCTTCGACGATAAGCTATAGTTCGACTAATTTCTATTCAGCATTCCAGATATGTCGTTTTTTAGTATCTTATTTAAGTATTTCTTGAGGATCTTAAAATATCTCTACATGCTATATCTATCTTGATAAATTTCTTTTTTAACATTTTGAAGGTCTTTTTAATTTTTTGTGTGGTTCAAAAAACTATGTTTAGAAAATGAAAAAAAAAAATCAATGTGTTAATTTTATCAGAACAAAATCAGATATTAAAATAAATTATTTCTTTTTCTTCTCATCCCCACCTATCTCTGAATAGTGTGGACTCCATCATAAACCCTATGTATGTTCCTCACTCGCGAGTCTCACAATGTAAATGCCAAGTTCTAATCGAGTGGAGAAATAGTTCCTAAAACTGCTTTCTTTTTCTTCTCTCCCTCCTGTATTACATCAAGTTTTCACTCAAGTTATGTCCATTCATGTTCTCATTTGATAATATATACAAAATTAATAATAATAAATAATAATAATAATAATATAATAATAATATAACAATAATAATATTAATAATAATAATAGACCTATTGATAAATAATTATGAATAATAATTATAATAAATAATAATTAACACAATATACTATATAAGTATCATGATTATAATAATATATAAAAATAATATAATGGTATATAATAATAATGATTATGAATAATAAAATAATTTATATTAATAATAATAATAGTTTAATTAAATTATAAAATTAATGAATATTTTAATTTGAATCCAATAACACGAAAATCAATAACGAAATGAGCTTTAATATGTATGGAAATAGAGAATAAAATATATATATAATAGAATTCAGATAAGTACCTACATTATATATCACATTAATATAATTTATATGTTATAATGTTATATTATATAAAACAAGAAACTAATCTAATAAAATTAAAAAGATTACACTCAAAAATAATTACAAATGATAACTAAAACAGATAATAAAATAATGAGCTACAATCTAATAATTTTTCGATCAATTTATAGTAATAATATTGATGAACGAATATATATAATATAATAATAAAATTAGTAATAGTAAATAGAATGTGTTTATGTAACAACATAATGAGTATCATGAGTTATAACACCCATATATTATTAATAATAATTAATATATTAAGTAAATTAATAAATAAAATTAAAGATAGTTTGAAAAATGAGAGAGAACTTTACCAAATTAGTATAATGTCAAAATGTGACAAATTTAATATCAGTTTGCTTTAATTAGAATAAATAATAATATCAATAATAATTGTAACTTGAAATTCAAATCTGCCGAACAATTATAATTACTATATTTATTAATAATGATATATATATAAGTATATTATATAAAATTGATATATATTTTATGATAATTTCTTTGGAGTACTAAAAAGCAAAGAGCGCTTTAAAAATGTAGTGACCAATAGTACGAAAAAGAAAGTATGTAATAAATTTATTCATTCATTTGTATTCGATGGGGATCGAGAAAAGGTCAGATCACTTCACCTAGTCTTAAATGTTATCTAATCTGAGTGATGCTATAGTTTGTAATTCGTATTATCATATTATATATATATTTAATGCGATAATATTGCTAGTTGCTTCTATGTTGGTGTTGAGTAATGCACGCAGTTATGAATAATATTAGAAATATATGAATTGATATTAAGATACTACAAGAAGCATTTTTTAAGTTAAAATATAGTAATATACTACCCCTACCACCCCGTTTGTTAGTAATTCATTAAAATGTCAATGATAGTTTATCTAAGTATATTATCCTAAGGAGTAGATCGAGGTATATATAACCACCTAGTTAGTATATATATGTCATTATATCAGAATATAGTTATTATTCAGTATCTATAATACTATATATATAAATATATATAAAGTATTAACTATGACACAATTGTATATATATAATATTTTAGAGTAACTTAGATAGTCCAGAAAAGTCTAGTGAAGCAGTGTCAGTGATAAGCTTTTCAGCTGTTGCAGGACATCAGGTAACTGGCTCATTTCAGGTGTCTTTTGATGTTTTCAATAATTAGTCCTGAGCATGATATAGTAATAATAATTCAGAGGTAGCTTATACTGGAATATAATTAGAGTTGACAAGTCGCGAGCTAAACTGAGACAGAAACCTATTCAAGTGATGCATGTGCGGGCAAAAAATATGAGTGGAAAAAAAACACAATCTAGAGAGAAGTATCCTGAACATCACTTCCTAGAAACATCATCACACAAGAAACATAATTCACTCTAGATGCGCACGCAGCATATGAAGATAAGGGCTAATAATAATGAGGATATCTAATGTGTAGCAAAGTAGATGAAAGTAATTAAGTTCTTACAGAAAGATATTGGATAGGAAAAGAAGATAAGCTCAACCCAACACGAACATAAGCCTTCGGAGTTGGGCCTGCAATAATATTATATAAGAATTTTGATGTATGAAAAAGAGAGACTTATGCGTCACTCCTTGTAGAGATTTACAGACAGCAACGCAATGGAGCATGCTTGATCAATGCGCGCTGATAGGACTGTATACTTTCTCACACGGAGCACCTGTGATTAATATGAGTAGTTGTGAAGCATCCATTTATGACTAAAATTATGATTAGTAAAGAGTTATTAAGAAATTAATTGCGCATAATAATAATAACAACGATCAGACAGAGCTATAAAAGATCAAAAATAGAATACTTTAAAAATAAATAGAAAAATAGGGACATTAGTTATATCTTATGATTTATTATAGCCATTTTATGAAATTCAACAATCACTAATTGATCCAAATAAAATAGTAGAGTCTAAAATCCTGGAGCCACCTCATCACTCAATTGTAATAGTCCAATAATAGTACATCCTAAACAAATATGGCGGGATAAAGTCACGCCATTGATTTAATAATTTGGGCATAACCATATAATAAACTGGATCCGGATAAAAATAATACACTGATGCAGAATAAATAAATACAGCTGAAATATACAGAAACTTCATTCTATAGTCTGATTCATATAAATGACCTTGGCTAACACTATTGTAGAATATGAACTTCCCAGAATAATTTTATATTGTAATTAATTATGAATAATTAATAATAATAATTTATCATAAAATCACAAAGTAACTCTTGACTGCTCCGTTATTACATCAATCATCTAAAAAAACTCACTTCACGATGACCATCGTAAAAGAAATATAAGATAAAAAGGTTACGGAACGTAATGATAACAACTTGAGAATAGGTCAGCTTTTATTGAAGGAAAATTAGTCATGAGTAGTTAATTTAATAAGATCAAGTTAATAAATAATAATTACACAAGCTTCTAATATTAGAAACGAATATAATGTATAATCTCAATCCTAGAATAAATAATGCATAGACACTATACAAATAATATAATCAGAATAGACGATAGATAGAGAAATGAACATATCAATAGAATGATATAAAAGAGTGAGAGAAGTATATTATGAAGAGTGAAGGACTGAAGAAGCAATCAAGTATCTAAATACGAGCACAAACAGGATGAACAGGGATGGACAGTGCAACTCAGAAGGATCGCTAAATGAATAGTAAGAATAAAGAATGAGAATAAAAGGAATCTACGGAAAACACCACAATTAAACAGGAAAGAGATAAGGTCTTCCATCAACAAGTGCCCAATATGGACGCACTCTAAGAGAAAGCTAGAAATGAGTAAGTAAAGAGAGGAGAAGCACTGAGAGAAAGGAACCTTGCAAGCCTTGATTACAAGCGTCATCGAACCACCACCGATTTTGAGGAGAAAAAGTATGTAGATGATGGAACGACCTGCTCATTTCCTCGACTGATATACGACCCCTACTTTCTTCAGCAGCGTCGAACGTCTTTCCGCAAGTCAAACCAGATTACACCAATGGTACGGTAGCAAAGAAGCGACGCAATTGCCCCTATTAGCTCGAATTTAAAGTGCAGAGAAAATGCGTTTAAGGGATGTGAAACTGCTGGAGAGAGAAGTATTAAAATTAAACAACAGATGTGAGTCAGTTATTGATAGAGGAAAAATGGTTGTATTTGTAACGAGAAGGGAGTAGATGGTGTAAGCAATAAATCAAGAGTGTCAAAGAAATTGTGAATTAGGTCTATTCGTAATGAAGTTGTAGGTAACTCTATATATCAAGAGCGTATCTAAAGGATCGTGAATGAAAGTAACTGATATGCTAACTTAATATGAGTACTATTTCTTAATTCATCATTCAATATCAAAGTTTAAATAAAGTATGAGCCCAACCACTTCCAAAAGAGTGACGTAGTGTAGTTTCGAAGTCCAGAACATGAATTCTAGAGTACACAAATTATTATTAAAGATTTGATATAGTATATGAGCAAAGAGACGTAAAATCTTTTTTATATAAGCCATTAGAATACCGAATGTTAGGAGACTCAAGTTTATCAACAGACTAAGCGATAAGTAGCCCCAAAGTGGGGTAATTCAATTTATCAAAGTATTAATTGTTGTGTGGCACGTGGGCATACTCCATCATTAATAATTTCTATAACATTGATATGAAGCAAGAAGAGTTGTAAGTTAAGACCTATTATTATTTAATGTTTATATATTATTTATAGCAATACGATTACCTGGCTTAGCCATGATCGGTCCTTCTATACATATTTGTCAAAGAGAGTAGAGTGTGAAATGATTCAGAAGAGTGAAATGCCCATTTACAGAATATCAGTATGAGTAGACGGGCGTATCTATAATCCAACGAGCAGACTATAGACACGAAGATCATCCAGTGCTAAAGAGATAGGTTATGTCGATAGCTAGTTAGTATTAAAACGAAACCCCTACCCCACACCATCACATATGAGCACACGCAAACTTTAATGCTAATCCAACCACAAGATAGCATAAATACTAATGTTAAAATACTAAACCGCAAAAATAAAATATACAAAATGTATAGGAATGATAGATAAAACTACATTTATAGATATACCAAAAAGATATAAGTTATAAACCTGAATTAGTATATATTATAAAAAGTAAAGATCTCTAAATCTAAAGAAATCGTAAATACGCTAATATTAAATAATATTAGATGTTTTATTTAAATTTAATAGAAGTATATATATAATCTTCAACAATTCCAGGGATGGGAAAATTTTAGCGGCGCGTAGGAAATTTTATCATTTCAGCTAGTTTATAAAGGCAAGTAATACGGTATTTAAAATTGAAAGCATTCAAATCTCTTAAGGTATTCTATCAGATTCAAAAAAATATAGTTTACTAGAAGGAATGCTAATGGAGTGATCATACGAAGAGCTAAAGCTATGCAAATCTTATGCAAGCAATACCCTATAGTGTCGACTTTGTAGTATTTTAGATATATGTAGCAAATACAGTCACATCCAATATAATGGGAGTACCATTTCATACTGAAGTATATAGGGTAGGGATGGAGTCTACAAGCACAACAGCTCTTCTTTGAAAGGATTAAGTGAATATGATTCTAGGTCTGATCAAGTTATAGCCAGCATTACACTCCTAGCTCCAATAGTAACCTGTTGAAATTTATGTATACCTTATTTATGATAGTTATAATAGTATCAGTAGATCTTTCTGAATATAGTTATATTTTCACCATACTTCTTCCTCTTGAGATGGTAGTCACTGAGACGGGATAGATTAGGATTAGTAACCCCTCATGTAGCGAGAAGGAATCAAGATAATGGATTTCCCTCCCGAATACCCATTCAGAGAAGGAATAGATATTATCCGAATTATGGTGAAGTCAGGTTTCGATACAGGAGACCTTGTGGTACTTCCACAACTGATAATTAGACTTAACTATTAATAGTTCTTCTCTAGTCAACTATAAAGAAAAATCTTAAAAGCTTTTCTATTCCTCTATTTTTTAAATTTATAGAACTATATCTTCACACTTTCCAGACAGCCCTGTTTTGAGCATGTCGGAACTTGCTTTTTGATAACGGTCTGTTATGTTCCCCTTACATCTATGTGGATTGGAGGTTTCGTAACAAGGAGAGGAACAAAGAATAAATATAGTAAGTAAGGATAAGAGAGTAGTGAGTATTATAATAGAGTATATATAAAGAGGAGAGACATAATAGAAGTATATACATATGAGAGAGATTAGAGAGTATATATATAGATACTAATATACTATATTATGTAGTATATCTAGTATATATATATATATAGAAAATGATTAAATCTTATGATATAAAGGGCTCTATTATTATATATATATATAAAAAGGCAAGAAAATTTTGTTACTGCACCAAAAAAAGATTTATTGTTATTATTTATTGCGTATTAAGAGTCAGTCCAAAATATTTTTTTCGTAATTATTTTTTAAAAGCTATTTAACATCGCTTTCTAAGAAAAAATTTCTTGCAAGTTTCTCACCAGTCTTAGTATCAGCTACTTAATGTTCCGAAATTTGAAAAGGACAAAAAAAAGTAAATTTTTTTCTTCTTCTAGTTGTTGTAAACAATTTTAATGGTTTGAAAATTTTATTTTTAATATATATAGGCCTATACTATACTTAATATATATATATATATATATATATTATATATATATATAATATATAGTATAATAATAGTATAGAGTAATATAATATATATAGTATATATATATACTATAAAGATATATATAATAGAATATATACATTAAATAGTAGTAATAGATAATATATATATATATATATAGATATATATACGATATATTATCAGTATATATATAATATAGCATATAGTAATAGTATATATATATATATAAAGTAATAGTATACTAATCATTTATATATTTATAATTATATAATATATAGATATAGATATATAAATAATATAGATAGTATATAGTATATACATATATATATTATATGATACTATATATAGTAAGTATATATATATATAAGTATATATATAAATATTCATGTTTACCCATAGATTGCCACCTATTATATACTTGAAAACTAATTTCAATCACATAGTGAATGTTTTATGGTAAGTTTAAAACTTGCTAGAGCAAGTTCATGCCCTGTGTGCAAGGTGGAGAGCTCTCGAGGAAGGACGCCTATCCTAGAATCTTCAACCAAAGCATCGATCTCAGTGACCTTCGATACTCTACTGTTTGGAGATCAACAGTTACAAATAATATTACCTCTACTATAAATAGATATATATATATATATATATAATATATATTATATAGATATATGAGTATATATAGAGTATATATATATAATATTGATATATATATATATATTATATATACGTATCCAACTGATTATTGTAAGATGTTCTAGAATTGAAGGGAACGCGTCACAAGAAATTAGTGCATTAGATCGTGTTAAGAACGACCTTTGAAAATTCAAAACCACAAAGAAAATACGTCTCTTCATAGCTCCAGATTGATATCATATCGATTCTGCGATATTTTTTACTCTATCCTTTTCGATATGAAATAGATCCAAATTTTATAAATACTATAATATATATAGTATATATATGTATATAGTATATCAATATATAAATAATATATAAGTAATATATATTTATAAATACATGTATATTATATAAGTATATATATATATAATAATATATAGATATATATAGTATATATATATAAATTAGTATATATATATATACTAGTTATATATATATGATATATATAAATATAACGCACAACTATAATATATCTATATATATTATATATTATATATATATATATAGTATTATTATAATATATATATATATAATACTATAGATATATATATATATAATATAATATAGTATTTAGTTTATAATATATATAGTATACTATATATACGAATAATATATACCGGGAGATAATATAATATAGTAAAGTAAATAGTAATAAATATTATTTAATATTAATATATATATATATATAATATACTATATATAGTTTTATAATAAATAATATAAATGATATCTAAAACTAGTATATAAAAATAAGATATATAGAGATATATAGTATATATAAGAACTATAAGCGTTAGAATGATGGAGAATAAGAGAGAGATATGTATGATATATATATATTATATAGAGAGAGAAGAGAGAAGAAGAGAGAGAAAGATAGAGAGTAGAGAGATAGAGATAGATATAGATATATAGATCAGTATATATATTATGTATATAATATAGCTATAGAATATATATATAATATACTAATATATACTATATATATTTCTATATAATATATATCATATAACTATAATATATATATATATATTATAGCTTATAGATCTAGATCTACTCAATTACTATCATTTATAATATTATAATAATTATATATATATTAATATATTGAGATAATAAGACTGAGTATTATTAGAGATAGATATATATAGAGAGGACCGAGAGAATAGAAGAGTATGAGAGAGAAAACAGATAGAGATAGAAGATGAAGAGTAGAGAGAGTAAGAACGAGAGAGAGACTAGTAATGATATGTAAAGAGATATAAGACTGAGATATATAGAATAGAGATGATGAACTACATGAGTAATTTAAGATATATAAGTATAAATGTGAACAGAAACAGTGAAGATAGAGATAGATAGATAATGATGTAAACTTAATAAGATTTAACATCTAAAAATATATAGAACGAGAGATATGACAGAGATGAATAAGATATTATATATATATATGAGATAAGATAGAGAAGAAGAGATATAAGTATACATATATAGTTGTAAATTTAGATTTCTTCAATAAATAAAATCAATAAAACTTTACTTGTTGGACAAATAGAAACCGTTAATTCAACAAAACAAATTCTGCTTCGCATTTCACTATCCAAGCTTAGGTTCTATTGCAACACTTTTTGCTTACCTGCTAGATGGTTGCTTTTGAAAGTAGTCTTTATTTATGACCTGAGAATTGACACTTCTTTAGCTATTTGGGATCGATAAAAATTGAACCAAGATTTGACGTAAAGATCCTGTTGAGTCACGATTCCTTAATTGCACGGGAAATAAATCAATTTCCCAATCCCAAATAGGAATAATCCAATCTGGAATTAAAGATCTGGGAGTATTGTATTCTGTAACTACTCTATTCTCGAAACTGGTCAGAAGAAAGAGTATAGAGAGAGAGAAGAGAATTGTGGGGAGAGGATGAAGAGAGGGAAAACATTTTAGGGAGAGTTAGAGAGATTAGAGTTGGATGCGAGGACCATGGAGAGAGCAGTCATGGGAGTAATAGGTAGGATGTTAGATCCATAAGAAGAGAATTGCAAGATTCGTTCGGTGAGAGAGAATATATCACTTGCTTAGGAAACAGCAATGAGAATAGCTCTAGAGGGATAGAGCTGATGCTTAGAGACTCCGGAAGCGGCAATTTAGAGTAGTATAAGTTTCTTTCTGTAAGTGTGAGAAATATAAACTAGATATAGATGAGATGACATTGTGAAATATTTATGCGATAATACCTAGTATAGTAGATATATAGATTATACTGAAGTAATGAGAATATAGAGGACATAGATGTTAATATAGATAGATATAGAGCACATAGATAACAAGATAAGAAGTATAGAGTAATAATGATATATATATATATGGTCAAGATACTAATATTAGTAATGTGATATTATTATTTTCTTATTATTTTAATTGTTAAGAGAAATTAAAGATATAAATTAAAGATTGAATTAGATATTAGTGAGACAAACAAAGAGAGTTTCTCACTCAACCATTTCCATCTACTAGTTTTTGAATTTTTAAGACACTTCGTGATGTTGAATACTTTTAATAATAATAATAATAATAAATGATGTAAATAGATAATAAATAATAATAATAATAATAATAATGAATAATAATAATATAATAATAAGTATCAATAATAATTATAGTAGAATTTAAGTTTGATTTTATTTTTAATCGTCAATATTTTTATTGTATTCAAGATAAAAAAAGGGATATGTTTGCGACAGTTAATGAAAGGAAATAAGTCCAGAGTAGATAATTGATATTTTTAAAGTATATAATAAAATTGAAAATAATTTATATGTATAATACAATACTTTTAATTTTAATAAAAAAATAGGAGAATGCTATTAATAGGTAAAGTAAGAAAGTTAAAAAATGTTATTTGAAATAATATTGTTATATTGATAATTAGATATATGATACTAATTAATTATTTAATTAATATGTTATATTTAGTATATTCATTATTTTTAAAGTTCATTTATTGATAATGTTATTTCTTTATTGTTTTTATACAGGTTTTTAGGAACACTTTTTTCAGATTAGATTTGTGAACATTTATTTAGTCATTTTTTCTTTGGGTTGAATAAAACAATAAAGGATCCAAGCGTTTAATTAATACTCCCAACATCGGAGTTTGATGGGGATATACCAGTATCGGAACCCATGCATAATTCCGACGACACTGGCGACGGCTTGACTTTCGGATGGTGATGGTCATATCTTCTCCTGTACTTAGCTCCAAGACGTGGTATTTTATCGATCAAGATTCGAGGCTCATAAGGAAACAAAGGAGAGATATTTGACCCACACGGACCTGGAAACTTTTGAGAACACATAGGCCAACAATCCTTTAAATCCATTGAAGTGACCATAGTGGGGTCACAGACAGTTCCAAACTCAACCTTTGCCAAGCACTTAAAGGTGGAAAATATCAACTAAAAAATTTTCTTTATTGTAAGTAGAAATTAAAAATAAAGAAATATTATACAAAAACAGACATTACATTAAATATAAAGATTAATTAGAAATTTACATAAGTGAGTATATGATATGTTCTATGTCGTAAGACTTTACACTATAATAGTATATAGTATAATAAGATATATACTAATATATATTATATAACTATATATACATATATAATTTATATATTATATTATAATAGCAATAAATATATATATATATATATAATATATATATATATTATATATATATATATTATATGATATATTATATATATATTATTTTATATATATATATTAGTGTGATGACTTTTTTGATTTTTTTTTCGTAAATCAGTTCCTGTAGTAAGAGTGGATGGACTTTTGCCAATTAATGACTAAAATGACGTTTATTCCATTGGAATATTGAAAAAGGTCCACGGCACAAACAACTTTGCAAGATGTTTCATTGTCTTTCATATTCTTTTAATGATTAAATTGGTGATTAACAATATTTATATATAATACAAGTCATCAAACCGACTTGTTCAATAATTTATGTACCAAAGAATTGTATAGAATATTCCAGAATATCAAAGAATGGACAGTGACGTCACGGTGACGTAATTGCTCTTGAAGGTTCTGTGGAGTTCTAATATTTTCTTCAGCTGTTTCGCAGTGTGGTATAAACTGGTATATAAGCCTTTTTTTATTTTCTATGATTTTGAATTGCTTGGTTTTAAATAAAAATATGAAATCTCATAACATTTCTTTAATTTATTACGCTATTTAATATTGCAAGTTAAGGTTTTTCGTACTATTCAGTTGCTGAATAACCAGAACATGTCGTTCAATTAGAAGAGCCACTTCTTACACGGAGAAGACAAGGAAACCTGGACAAAGAACTTAGTCCAGTTTCAAGCGCCATCAAGAAGAGGCAACGTGGCAATTTATAAAGCATCCATGAGTGAACGGAGTCGCATGCCTCAGAAAAATCACGTCATTGGACGCTTCAATTTTCTTGAATCCAATGCCAAAGAACGGAGAGAGAGGATCGGTCTAATTGCTGTTGAGCTTAAAGCCATATGGTCAAAACATTGAACTTCCCGCATGTATCTGAGCAAGCAAAACTTCTGAAAGACAATGAGCGCTTCAGAAAGAAACAAA
>JABUQX010036461.1:50000-51748 GCA_015478945.1 Trachelipus rathkii | reverse complement strand
ATTTTTAATAAAATAAAAATAAAATAAAAATAATAATTTAAAAAAATAAGAAAAATATACCAATATTGTTTTATTAAATGAATATTTACTAAATCTGCACCGCACCGGGTTCTACCGGTGCAGGCTGCTCATTTGCTCCAATACATGGGACTTCTGCCAATGTCTTCTTCCTTCCTCCTTCTTCTGTTTTTCGTGCGTACTTCTCTTCACCCTTGAAGGTTCTGAAACCCTCAAATTCGAAGTTCTTCGACCTTATAAACATATATTTGATACCAATATAGGACTAAACGAATAGCTATTAATTCATTCACTAGCTCCAGCTCAACACCAGTGTAAGTACAAACTCCGGCTCCTCTGACTCAGACTCCTTCTGCGACTCCTTCCATCTCTGACTCCGACTCCTACTCCTCCCACTTCTCTTAGTATTCCATTAACATCTACTAATTTATCATTGAGATTCAGACACAATACATTCCCTTATATTCAAGATATACGGGTTTATTAACATATATAGGACTAAATATTATATTATTATACAAATATTTAATAACTCGGCTCCGCACTGGGATCTAGCTAACCTCCTTCCTCCTCTATACCATCTCCAAATTTCAGCCTTCTACGGGTATTTATATTTATCAGAGATGGCATCCCCCTCAGTGCACCTTCTCGATGTTAGAGGTTGCGTCTCCTATCGCGACAAATTTTAGCACGGTTGTCGCCTAACCAGGTAGATATATACGCAGAAAAGTGAGGTCTATTTCAGGTCTCGTAGACCACCACAAGTCGGCCAATGCCCTACAACGATATATCAGATAGATTTTAAATAGTAATGATTTTCTTTCGATTATATTTTCAATGTAAAAATTAAGAGCGCGTAGAAAGACGATTTAAACGTGATTAGACAAAAGCATCGATAAATCTGATTGGAACCATCAAATGATCTCCCTATCATTTAAATCCTTCCAGAAACCAAAAAGCCCCCTTGGGCTAAACCCTTGAGTTCAGGCTCAAAACCTCGAAAGTCGGTCTTCCAGACCTTAAATTTAGGTACCAACCTTGACACGTCAAGCTTGAAAACCGGATGTTGCAAATAGTTGCTTTGCAGCATTTGCATCAGTTGCTGCTTCAGCTATCTGGCTTGCCAGTGTACCACCCCTACTTATCTTGATTAGAATTCATGCTCCTCTAAAAACTAACAAATGCTTTAAAAATTCTAGGACTTAACAATTTATGTATCTTTAAACAACCTTGTTTTGCAAAAATCGTGTCAGTTTGTCCATTTATTTCTGAGAAGAATCTTTCCTATCTTTTTCTTTAAATAATTACTCCACTACAATCTAAACTAGTACCTAGTTGCATTCGCTGTGCCATAAAGTTTCTAATGTGTTGTGCTTCACCAAAATGGGCATCTATGAAGATAGCTTCATACCGCTGGAATATTTTGAAGAAAGCTAAAACTTTACCTCTAAAACTTTTCTTCATTACTTCTCACCATCATATTGTTGTCCAGTCAAAGTCACTTTTATTTCATCCTTCCCTAGTATTACTTCCGCCAGAGATTTAAACATTAACAACAATATAACCTAAGAAATCTTCACAGACTACAAATATGTTTCCTCAATTCTATTAATATATACTATTAATTTGCTTTGATTAATTATTATTATTATTAAAAATTAAATTTAAGAGACTCAAGCCAATCAATAATTTTGATCGCTTAAATAATTTAAACTCCTGAACCCCCCTGT
>JABUQX010036461.1:40000-45000 GCA_015478945.1 Trachelipus rathkii | reverse complement strand
ATTCAAGTCAAATGCCGACATGACTTGGATTTATTCTAAAATCGTTAGATTTTTACGCTTGATGCGTCAAGTTATGAGTTTCTAAGGTCAGTGAGATCAATTTTGAGGTCAGGTTGACAGATTTTTGAGATTTTGGAAGGTTAGGAACAAGTCTTATAACCCACACTTTTCTTCTCCCCTCAATTTATGGGAGTTCTAGTTGACGTATACCCCTCAAATGTGATACCCAACTGGTGATGACATAATTGCATCGTAGATGAGGTTACGTATCCATGCACCCCAGGAGGGGGGTGCTGGACCCTAAAAATGGGAAAATGCTCGTAGATAGATGAAATTTGGCGAGTTCATAGAAGAGGATGAATGAATTAGAGTACGTAGCTTGAGTTAAGTACCGGATCAAATGAGCCGGTGCGGTGTAGTGCAGAACCGAGTTAGTAAACATTCGCTTAATAATACAATATTGGTATCAATGTATATTTTTATAGGGTCGTAGATCTTGAAATAATGGTTTCAGAACCTTCAATGGTGTCTGGGAACCCCCTCTCCCAGAGGGTGGTCCCAGCTGAAATAAAAGAAGAAATGCACGGAATGCATAAGAGAAGAAGAAGATGGAAGAAGGAGTGTAAGAGATGATTCCATAGGAATCAGAAATGGTAGGGAGTTGGAGGCCAAACCCCAAAACAGAGTTTAACATATTAAATGGGTTTTACCCTTAAAAATGGAATGAATTCAGCTATTAATAATAATTAATTGTATACGTAATCATATGTCTTTCTAAATAAAAGGGGAAAAGTGTGTTAGGTCGAGTTCTGTATGCAGTATTAGCTACTTTACCCTTGGGAAGTAGGGAACTTTGTTAATGTTAACAGTTAATTCATACTTAAGATATGTTAGGTTTGTAGTTCAGGTTAAGCCACGTTAGCTTTATCGATGTGAAAACTTTGTTATGTTAGCATTTATTAGCTTGTCAATGTGATAGTTACGTTAGGTTGTGGTAAATTATATTACTATGTCAATGTTAAATAATATTGTTATGTTATAGACATGATGGAAAAATAGGGGTATGCTAAGTTTTGCTATGTAATGCTAGGTACTTTATCGATATTACATCCTGAACTTTGGCATTGCAATATTGACAAATTGTCTTTGTATGCTGCGTTGTTGCCAAACTTGCTAGTTTGTCTAAATCTTCCATCAGTATGATGCGTCATTTCTTGGCTATCATTGGTCGTCAGTGACGTCATTGCGAATACAATTCTCTGATTGGTCACCTTTGAGCTTAGTAAGATTGTGTAATATTTAGGTGTGACGTAGATAGCATATTTACCGATCAATATTAATGGCCTTACAGTCAAAGTGTCCATGCGCAATATTGGTGTTTTGAGATCTATATGGAATATTATTATTATTATTATTATTATTATTATTATTATTATTATTATTATTATTATTATTATTATTATTATTATTATATTATTAATAATAATAATAATAATAATAATAATAATAATAATAATAATAATAATAATAATAATAATAATAACAATAATAATCAGAATCAGAATCAGAATATGTTTATTCAAATAAGAAAAATTACATTTTTTACAATTACTATATTTAACAATTTTGTTATACCAATTAATTATAATAACCAAAAATAATTTCCCTAGTATCTGAAATGGGTCTACTAATTGCAACACAATGTCATGTCCTTTGAGACCCGAAATATGGTTAATAAAAATAAGTTTAAAAATGGTTATAATAAACAATAATAATAATAATAATAATAATAATAATAATAATAATAATAATAATAATAATAATAATAATAATAATAATAATAATAATAATAATATATAATAATTATAATAATAATAATAATAATAATAATAATAATAATAATAATAATATATTGACAATCATTATATTAGAAATAAATTAAGTAGTACTAATGGTATAATAATGATAATCATATTATTTAAATGAATGAGTCACAGAAGATTTTACTCTTCTTCAGCGGGATTCGAACACTGGACCTCCGCGTTGCTGAGGTAACAGTAACCGGATGCTCTAACCACTAGGCCATCCACGTCCCCAAAAAAGAACGCTTCAAACGTAATAATAATAATAATAATAATAATAATAATAATAATAATAATAATAATAATAATAATGCTTTTGAATATGATAATAAAAAAAAATATATATTTGTTCGGTTATGTATAGTAAAGATTGAGATTGTTCTGTTAACATCTGATGGTAAGTTGAAACATCGAATGTTAGTTACTTTGTTAATGAAAGCAGCTCATTCGTACGTAAGGTATGTTAGGTATTTTATGTTCTTAGTTTACGTGATATTATGTCAGCCTTACTGTTGTTAAAACTTTGTTATGTTAGTATTTATTCATAATTCAATATGATTACTATATTATGATATGATAAATATTACTGTTAATATTAAATTAACATTGATATGTCAAAGATGTGATAGAAAATGGTAGATCTGCTACGTTTTATGGCCAATGTTAGTTACTTTACCGTTGATAAGCAAAGAACTTTGTTAATGGAAACCTTTTATTCGTACGTAGGGTATGTTAAGGATGTTATGTTCTTAGTTTAGGTGATATTATGTCAGCTTTACCGATGTTAAAACTTTATGTCAGAATTTATTCATAGTTCAATTTATTAATTAGGTTAGGTTGCGATATTTTTTGTTAAATTTTGTTAAATATTACTATGTTAATGTAATATTAACATTGATATGTTAGAGATATGTTTGAAAAAGTGTGAATCGGTTACTTTTGTAGAAACTTTACTGTTGTTAAATAGGTAACTTTGTTAATGTTTGCAGTTTATTCGTGTGTAAGGTATGTTTTGTTTGTTGTTGTACATTATATTCTTTGTTCAGGATATGATATGTTAGCTTTATTTATGTGAAAACTTTAACACGTCAGCATTTATTCGTTGGTCAGTATGAAAGATAAGCTAAGTTATGATATTTATGTTATGTTTATACAAAATGATTACCAAAATATGACTTGAATCAATAGATCAATAGATCATGGATGGGTGGGAGGGGTGGATGGGTAGTTTGATTTAATTATTTACTGCTTTACCGCTTTAGGGTCTGTAAACTATTACACTGTCCTATTATGATATTTTATTCAAAGAACTTATTTTTATGTTATGTTTATACAAAATGATAAATAAATATGACTTGAATCAATAGATCAATAGATCATGGATGCATGGGAGGGTGGGTGGGTGATTTCCTTTGCTGATTTACTGCTTTAGGGTCTGTAAACTATTACACTCTACTATGATATTTTATTCAAAGAACTTATTTTTGTTATGTTTATTCAAAACGATACCAAAATATGACTTAAATCAATAGATCAATAGATTAATAGATCAGTAGATCAATAGGTCAATAGATCAATAAATCATGGATGGACGGAGGGGTGGGTGGGTGTTTGCTTTACTGATTTACTGCTTTAGGATCAGTTAAACGCAATTTTTTTACGTTATAAAAATAAAATGAATAAAAATTTTAGTAAAAACAAAAATGTTTTAAACAAATAAAATAAAAAATAAATAAAAGTTTTAAAATATATATTTTTTAAGTAAATAAAATTAAAATAAATAATAAAAAAAGTTTTAAAACAAAATAATTTATTTAAAAATATAAATAAAAATATTAAAAAGTTGAAAATTTTTTTTTTTTTAAACAAACAAAATTAAAGACAAAGTATAAATGTAAAATGAAACTTATAAAATAAAAATAGCAAACAAAATATACATGTTTCAACTTAGAAAAAAAATTGTTAGTTGACGTTTATAAAAAGAAAATGAGATTTGCAAATATAAATGTCAGTCTTTAACCTTTAGGAAATAGATTATCTATATGCGATGATAGAAATGATTACCTGTACGTGATTAAGCAGAAAATTTGAACAGTACATGTGAACAGTAAGACTGTATTAGGTTAGGATAGGCAATGTATTAAGAGAGAAAGAGAGGCAGGCGTTATAATTTATAAAATATTTATGACAAGATTCATATATATTGTACGACACATGATTACGTATGTAATTAATTATTATTAAGAGCTGAATTCATCCCATTTTTAAGGGTAAAACCCATTTTATGAGTAAAATCCCGTTTTGGAGTTCGGCCTCCAACTCCTTACCATTTCTGATTCCTCTGGAATCATCTATTGCATGTTTCTCAACCGGAGGGTCTCGGTGGGTCAAAAAAAATAAATTATTTAATGTACGAAAAACAGTTTTTATTAATGAATTATAATCAAATGTTACACAGTTGTTATTTATAAAAGTTAATAAAAATAAAAATAATATACTCTATTGCATCAAGCATCTTTATTAAGAAATATATATATATATATATATATATATATATATATATATATATATATATATATATATATATATATATATATATATATATATATATATATATATATACTATATAACTATATATATATATATATACATATATATATATATATATATATATATATATATATATATATATATATATCCTTATATATATATATATATATATATATATATATATATATATATATATATATATATATATATATATATATATATATATATATATATATATGGGGTAATTAGGGGGTCGCGAGGTAACTAACTTTATGCGTTTTGACTTTTGGGAGTCGCAAGGCTTAAAAGGTTGAGAAACGCTGATCTATTGCATTCCTTCTTCCATCTTCTTCTTCTCTTAAGCATTCCGTGCATTTCTTCATCTTTTATTTCAGTTGGGACCACCCTGGGGAGGCGGTGGCAGACTCCATTGAGGTTGCTGAAATCATCATATTCGAGATCTACGACCTTATAAACATATACATTGATACCAATATTGTATTATTAAACGAACGTTTACAGCAACGGCTGTGATCCGCACATAACAAAACACGCTATTAATTCATTCATCCTCTTCTATGCAGTCGC
>JABUQX010036461.1:35000-37500 GCA_015478945.1 Trachelipus rathkii | reverse complement strand
TGTCTTTAATATATTACATATTCCCACAAAAATTCCTCCTTTAAATTTCAAAAACCACACTATACTTCCATTGTCCTTTCTAAATCTGTCAAGGGTATGGGAGCAACGGCGGGTTTTTTTTTCAGATCGTACTCTATCCTACTTTCGACTGTTGTCTCAATTTTTACGGCAGAATTGTCGGTAATGTTTTTAGCTCTCTCAAGAATTATTATTTGTGGCATAGTTGTCTCTTACAAATTATTAATTTGGATTTCGGAGCGAATTAAATGAGACCAGGGACTTATTTTCAGTAAGTTTCCTGATCCTTCTCGTCCTTCTTATCCAGCTCTCAGAAAGCTTATTAAGAAGAAAATGTTTTATTTTTGTTGAATACCGTTTCATGTTGACATTTGAGACAATGACAAAGTTTACAGAGAAGTCAAGATTACCCTCTCAGTTCCTTGCTGTTTTTCAGCATATATTCCAATTTATTATTATTAGGACACCTACTTGGAGAGAATTACATTCCGGTATTGTCACAAGAATATTGAATAGGTAGCGGTTATTTTGGTCCACTTTTTTCTGGATTCAATATCATACCTTGGTGACTATAAATGCTTTTGTGCAAGAGTAATTAGTTTCAAGAAGTTAATCATGACCGTTTAAGAATTGAACACACGGCTCACACCTAATTGACCCATAGCACATGGCACATATGATCCTCCCCCAATGCAATCTTTGCTACTATGATACAAAAATTGCGATTCTAACCGAAGTTTAAAGCCGTATAGGTCCAATTATCTAGTCTTGTAAATTTTTATAATAATTAAAGACGACGGAAAGACACCAAAAATACGTGGTGGTAGTCTCAGCGAAGTTCATATAGCTTATAAGTTTCGTTAAAAGCTAAGTTAATTTTGGCTTCGTGAGGTCCGGATAGTTAAGATGATGGATTATTATTTTTCTTGTACGCAATAAGAGTTTATTCTAATTTCAGCTGAAACATTTTATTTGTTAAATAAATGAGTTGCGGTTATTGCAATATTATTATTATAAAAAAATTCAACAAGGGAAAGACACAGTGAAAACGTAGTGATTGTCTCATTGGTGTCCTGGTGGCTTAAATATTTTATTAGAAACGAAAGTTTTTTGGCTTGGTAAAGTGGACGAATGAACAAGACAACGGTTAATATTTCTCGTTTATATTTCAAACCGACAATTGTCGGTTAGAATCCTGGAGGAGACGCTTTCTTTACTTTCTCATAATGACCTTGTTTATTATATATATATATATATATATATATATATATATATATATATATATATATATATATATATATATATATATATATATATATATATATATATATATATATATATATATATATATATATATATATATATATATATATATACATATATATATATATATATATATATATATATATATATATATATATATACTATAATATATATATATATATATATATATATATATATATATATATATCATCATCATCATCATCATCATCATCATCATCATCCATCTCCTTTTCCCAGGTTGGGAGGTGAGGTGCCTCGCATGCACCGGAAACAGAAAAGTAGTAGAAGACTATTGCTCCAGTCAAAAAAAAAAAAAACCCCTACCGTGCCCTTTATATGATTAAGTGGGAACTCGTCGCAGTCAGAAAAATCAACCCTAAGGTTTCCCGAAACTGCGGCGGACCTTCACTGTGGCATCTTGTCAATGTAGGGTTCTTTTCTGGGCCAGCCCCACAACCATACCTTCTCACGAAACCCCGCCATTCACTCCTATTATGCACCTTTCATCTCGTCTCTTCCAAACTCACATTTCTCTCTTCCAGGCATTCCTTTACTGATTTAATCCACTTTTTCTTCGGTTTCTTCATCCTCTACCACATTTAGATGCACTTTGCTCTTCTCCAGTCAGTCCCTCAGTCATTCGACGTTCTCTTTCGACCAAAATATCAACATATATCTTCCCTACAACACTCAATAAACTAATTCCCCAATAATTTCTACAGATCCCCTTACCCCCGTACCCTTATATAAGGGTATTATTACTGCTCTCCTCCAATCCCTCGGAACTATATCCTCCATAAACGTTTTAGCTACACAACTTCCAAATCCATTCAATCACCATCTCCCCTCCGTTCTTGATCATTTCTCCAATAATTCCATCTATGTCTGAAGATTTACCATTCTTCAACTTTCTCACTCTGCCCATTGCTTTCTCCTTAGTAATTACCTCATCCCCAAAATACCTATTCCTTTTTGCATCATCAAACCCACACACATTCACTATTACCTTTTCATTACTGCCAATGTTATGCAGATTTTCGTAGTGTTCCCTCTACACTCTCCTCACATCAATTTCATAAGTTACGAAAGCACCATCCTATTCATTATTCTAGGCAGATTCCCTTATTCCAATTCTTAACCTTTCGCACTTCCTCCAGAAGAGCTTCCAATTCCCTTGTAAGTCCCCATTCATCCTCCT
>JABUQX010036461.1:25000-30000 GCA_015478945.1 Trachelipus rathkii | reverse complement strand
GCAACCGTTGTTATATGAGGTTTCCAAGACAATTTGTTCGGTCCAAGTATGTTTATGTTGTTCACAGGTGAGACGTTAGAGCAGTCGAAAGAGATAGGAAATTGGGAGGTGTTTTTAAGAGCGAGATGTAAAAAAAAGTTGAATTTTGCAAGATTCCGATGAATCCACCGGGGAAATCCGATCCAGATCGGCAAGAACTGAATTGGAAAGCTGGAGACGAGGGGCAACTTTAGATGCAAAAGAGGGAGCTGATTTGAAATGAGTGGAAGAATGAAGAGTTGGGTCATCGGTATAGGAATGAACAGGGTTAAAAGTGCAGCTAAGAAGATCGTTGATGAAAAGTAAGAATAATGTTGAAGATAGAACAAAACCTTGATGAACCGCACAATTAACAGGAAAAGAGGAAGATGTCGTTCCACCAACAAGAGCCGAAATGGAACAATCTGAAAAAAAATTAGACATGAGTAAGCACTGGGGAGGAGGAAACTCAAAGGAAGTGGCTTAGAGAGTAGCAATGCGTGCCATGTCCTGTCAAAGGCCTTCGATGTGTCAAGCGCCACCGCACAAGCTCCTCGAAATTTCTAAGGGTAGAATACTATAGATCAATGAGATAAGAAATTGTCACCAGTTGACCTTGAGCGTCGCTAACCATGCTGATGATCTGAAGGAAAGTAATAAGGTTCCAGATGATCCAGAAAATGAGTGTTAAGGAGTGTTTCAAAGAGTTTAGGCAAAATACAAGTAAGAGCTAGAGGAAGATAGTTAAAAGGATTAGAGCTGCTACCTATTTCTCGATTGACTGAACATATGAACGCTTTCAGCACTTAGGAAAATTATTAGTATTAAGGCAAAAAGAGCAGAGTTGAACATGGAAAAGCTCCAGCTCAGAAGCGAACTTCCTCAAAACATGACACGTGGAGGAATACCATCTGAACCACTGGGAACGATGCGAGATGCCAGCCGCAGGTCAGCACCGATATGAGTGACAGGTAGAGAAATGGGACACCTGATATGGGAAGGAGTAGGAGGAGGGGTATCGGAATCGTCTAAGGTGGAACTGATTAAAAAAGGAGGTCAAAGTGATTAGCTTTTTCAGAAGGAGCGTTGTCAACAGAACCTTCAGAATGAATAAGAAGGGAAGAACAGATTTACAGATGTTATTAGAGATGTCTTTGGCAAGGGCCAGAAATTTTTAATAGTTGGAGAACCGAAGAGTGTGCACTTTCGCACAGTAAGCACCTATTCTATCAATAATCCCTCCACAATGATTCTGGCCAAATAGGAGCGAGAGTTATTACAAACCCGGTACGCATTGGCTCGCTCCTGAATGGAACGAGAACAAGTGCAATCGATCCACAGATTCTGGGAAGAAAATGATTTATTAGAAAATGGAATGAACCTGCACTTCCCATCGATGATTACGGCCTCTACCTTTTCAGCAGACACCGAGGCGTCCTCCGAGCCAAAACAGGAATAATTCCAATGGTAGTTAGCATAGAAATATAATGCATTAGCAGTGGTTTAGTGATTTAACGTAATACGATCTATCTGCTAACAGAGACTCCAAAGAGCGAAGTGGAAGTTTGTATGAAGATTTGAAATCGGTGAGTCACTTCCGAAGTGTCGACGAAAATAGTCACGTTAAATTGAGGCTGGTAGGCATGAGTGTTAACGGTGTGACTGTTCACGTCTTCACTGTGCTGCATGGTGCTTGAAGCTTGTTCTTTGATCTGGTCTTCTGCTGGGAATTGCTGTTTACTGCCTATTTGTTTTCTCAGGGTGGTCATTTGTGTAGATGAAGTAGTTCTGCTGCATCCTTTTCTTGGATATTTCTGATTGAATAGTTATCTTATCTTTTCTTTTTTCTTTTTTTTCTTTTTTCTTTTTCTATCTTCATTTTCCTTATCTATGACAAACTTTTTCTAGTTGAGGATTTGACATTTTATTGTCTTTTAGAATATTTATTAAAAATACATTAAAATATATACAAAACTCTTGTTGCAGTTCATAATAGTTGAAATAATTTTTAAGGATAAAAACATATTATTAAAACTGTGTTGCAAACAGTCTGCGTAGAATCCACAAAACTAAATTAATTTCGTTTTTATTGGCGATAAATGGCGCGAAATCAATTTGCAAGATATATAAAGATATTTATATATATATTAATATATATTATAAATAAATAATATATATTATATATATATATATATATATATATATATATATATATATATATATATATATATATATAATATATATATAATATATATATATAATATACATATGATATAACAAATATAAAAATTATAATAAATTGATAAAATTTTTATTAAAACATTTTTATCATAATAAAAGACACTATATAATAACATATTGCAATGAGAATTATAGATAAAGATTACAAATGTATTTTTATGATTTAAAACAAAAGAAAATATTACAATCTATAAATTTTACAGCATAATTATCCTTCATTTATTTCTTTAAGTAAACAATTATAATGTTAAACCAATTAGATCACTATATATAATTACAATATATATATATATATATATATTATAATATATATATATATATATAATATATATATTATATATATATTTCAAATACCCTAAGTGGGTTTTAACCCTTACCCTTTAGATGATTCTCCGAGAGTGTTACCTCTTGACCAATGGCTAAAAGGAAACCCAACATTTTACCTCTGAAAGCTTAGCTTCCCAAGAGGAGCGAAGGCGTTTCTTGGACACCTAACCTCCGACGGGCCTCCCCGCCAAAACTCGGGTCAGGGGCAACACTGGTTAATTTTTAACCGGACATTATTAGATATTCAAAGATATTTGTGCAATAAACGCAACAATTATTTGTATATTTCAAATAGTCCTAAGTGGGTTTGAACCCTTACCCTTGAGATGGGACTCCAGAGTGTTACCTCGAGACACGATTGGCTAAAAGGAAACCCATCATTTTACCTCTGAAAGCTTAGCTTCCCAAGAGGAGCGAAGGCGTCTTGGACACCTAACCTCCGACGGGCCTCCCCGCCAACACTCGGGTCAGGGGCAACACTGGGTAATTTTTAACCGGACATTATTAGATATTCAAAGATATTTGTGCAATAAACGCAACAATTATTTGTATATTTCAAATAGTCCTAAGTGTTTGAACCCTTACCCTTGAGATTTTGTACTCCAGAGTGTTACCTCAGAACGATTGGCTAAAAGGAACCCATCATTTTACCTCTGAAAGCTTAGCGTCTCGAGGTAACACTCTGGAGTACCATCTCAAGGGTAAGGGTTCAAACCCACTTAGGACCATTGGGAAATTATACAATAATTGTTGCGTTTATTGTACAATTATGTTTTTAAAAGTTATTATTTTTTTTTAATATTTTAATATATTTTTAATAAATAATTTATTAATATTATATATACATATATATATATATATACATATATATAATATATATATATATATATATATATATATATATATATATATATATATATATATATATATATATGAAGAAGCTCTGAAGAACATATAAAAATGTGAAGACGCCAGGATAAGACGTATTACCAAAAGAATTGACAAAGGAAGGAGGGGGAAAGTTACAAGAGACAATACGTAAACGTTTTAATCAGTGTTGGAGTGAAGGAAATGTGCCGGAGAGATGGGGTAAAACTATCAGAATCCCCAAATACAATAGAAAAGGAAGTACATCGGTTTGCGAAAATTATAGAGGAATATCTCTGATTTACCATCTAACAAAGGTGTATGAGAGAATTCTACAAAAAGATTGAGGGCGATTGTAGATCCGGAGCTTGGTGAAGAGGAACATAGATAGAGGAAAATAGAAGTACGACAGATTTCATATTTGCCTTGAGAATGGTAGTCGAAAGGACGTGGGAATTTAATAAGATGGTGTTTGTTGCTTCTATAGATTTGAAAATGGCTTTTGATTCTGTGACTATAGGAAAGGATTACGGAAATGCTTGCTTAAGGAAGGATTATGGTGTTGACTGGAAGCTAGCTAGAGCAATTCGGAGTATATATGAGGTCAATAAATGTAAAGTGAGAACAGGTTATGAAAATGGAAAGTGGTTTACTGTGTGTACATGAGTCAATCATGATAGTGTATTGTCACCAATACTCTTTATTGCATATTTAGATGCGGTCATGAGCAGAGCAAGAGAGGAAGTGGTTGAATTTGGAAGAGATATGATGGCTTTGTTGATGATTTGGCGTGTTGGAGCGAGGATGGACAGAGGCCTAGAGAGGTAGTAATTAGCATACCAAATAAATTAAGAGAAGCGGGATTGATGATATATGTGAAGAAAACAAAGATTCTTACTATGGGTAGAGAGGAGGAAGGACTTGGAATGGTGATAGAAGGAGAGGAGATTAAAAATGTAGGGTGGTATAAATATCTTAGTGGGATTTTTACAAAGGAAGGAGAAAACAACAGAGAGATCACAGACAGGATAGTGCAATACGAGAAGGCGGTGGAAGCGTTGTATCCCATCATGAGAGACCAACAAATGGATGTGGCGGTCAAGAAAGTTATTTATAATAGCGTACTAATGCCTATTCTCTTGTATGGAGCAGGAACATGGAGTACTACTAAGAAGGATGAAAGCAGAATACCAGAGGCAGAGATGAAGATTCTGAGAGGTATGGTGGAGAAAACTAGAAGAAACAGAGTAAGAAGCGTGAGGGTGAGAGAGGATGTAGGTGTAAGACCTACCCTACACAGAATGGACATAACTAGATTGAGATGATGGGGACATATGGAGAGGATCCAATGAACAAAGGGGCGAAGAGATGATGGAGACGGATGCAGGAGGGGGTGAGACTGAGAGAAAGACCTAGAAAGATATGGAGGGGCTCAGTGGAGGATTTTTTGAGAAGGCATAGACTTCCCACAATGCATAACTTGGGGGAGCAGGAGGTGCCGATAGAAAGAGGAAGATGGAGTACGAGGCTGATCCGTTTGACAGGTT
>JABUQX010036461.1:0-22500 GCA_015478945.1 Trachelipus rathkii | reverse complement strand
AGGTATCCATCCGCCACCCTCAACCTACGGGGTATGAAAAACGCCCCCCCCTGTGTTCCCCCGTTCAGGCTCCGAGGCCCCCTACAATTGCCGTGTAATACCTTTTACAAAATAATATATATATTAATATATATGTATATTGCTACTAAAAAAAAAAATAGCCAAATATTTATCTTTAATTCTATTCTAAAAATTATTTCTATTTTAATTTTTTACATTTTCACCTGACTAAATTTAACAAGGATTCCATAAAAATGTCTTCCATCTTATTTACGACTGTAAGCATATTAGTAAAGTTTATTGAGAATGATTTTTTTGTTTTTTTTTTTTTTTTTTTTTTTTTTTTTTGTTTTTACAGTTTCCGCAATAAAATTTTTTGCCAGGATTCCAACAATGTATTCCTTTTTCCTGTAACTATTGTAGTTTTTGAGATGATTTTTTTTATGATAGTTGTCGCTCTAAACCAAATATCACATATATAACATAAAATATATATATATTATAAATAATATATATATACATATAATATAAATATAAAAATAAATATAAAATAAATATTAAAATACTTATAATATATATATAATATATATATATAATAACTATATAAATATATATATATATATTATATATATATATATATATATATAATAATATTATATATAGTATATATATTATATATATATATATATATATGAGCTAGTTTATAAAATCTGTTTGATGTTTGATTGTGAAGCTAAATTTCGTGATGCAACTGAGGTCTATTTTAAATTTTTGTTTTAAAGTTCAAATATTTTTCAGTTATTTTTATTTATTTTATCAAAAATTAATTGTATCGTTCAAACAAAATAGTGCCGAATGGTAGATCTAGCAGAGAGATATAAATAAAGAAGCTAAATTCGGCATATTTTTAGCTTTTTTCTGCTAGATTTAGCACTTGTTGAAAAAATAATTTACTGAAAACCATTTAAAATTCAATTAAAACATATATAAACTAAATAAATTGAATTAAACTCATTTATAGCATATATAATAGTGGGAAGTCATAAATGGAAAGGTCTTACATAATTACTCGTATCGGAATATTATTATTTACCTTTTTTCCTACAATTGTTTTTCTTTTTTAATATACCAAATAAATGTACCGACCAAATTAACAAGGACCACCAATTACAGTGTTTGGACTTTAGAGGTTTTGTGCAAGCATTTCATTTTTTCTATGAATTAAACAAATTCGAATGAGTTTTTTTACTTAAAAATAAATACAAATATTGTGAAGTTTTAAAAAATGTTATAACGTGTTCTTTATAATGTAATAACTTATATATGAGGATTTTGATTTCATTAATTTATTAGTTTGTATTTTTTTAATATATAATAATAAATTGATATTTGATATTTTATATATATTTTATTTCTCATCCGGGGTGGGGCCTTCGGCTCCCCCCTCTATATCATCCCCCCCCCGTCTCCTCCTTCGGAGGATGCCCCTCTCCATAGCTCGAGTGGCCAGGGTTGGATTTAAAAAAAAAAAAAAATACTCCCAAAAATTATAATAATAATTGAAATAAACGAAAAATAAAAATAAAAAAACAGAAAGAAAAATAAATTCATATTAAATAATAATAATAATAATAATAATAATAATAATAATAATAATAATAATAATAATAATAATAATAATAATAATAATAATAATAATAAATAATAATAATAATATAAAATAAATAAATAAATAAATAAATAAATAAATAAAAGCTTACAAAAAATTTCAGCGAAAAAATAAAATAATATTTAAACTACTCAACTAAAAAGAACACGTTATAACTATTTTTAAAGCTTCGCACTATTTACATTTATTTCTAAGTCAAATAACTCGTTCGAAAGTATTGATTTAATAGGAAAAATGAAATGCCTGCACGAAATCCCTAAGGGCCCAGTGTTTAGCTTTTTTTGTGTTTTATTAAAAAATTTTCCAAATATTCGAAATAAGTTTTAACTCATTGCTTATCACTTTGTAATATAAAATAGTAATTATATTTATACGTTATCTTTAATGGGTTCATAAATTCTACAAATTATTACTTCATAGAAATATTCGTTTCCGCATTCTACAAGAAGTATACTGGCCTGTGCTTGAGAAAATGAAAGCTCTTGAAAATATTCAGAAGGACTATTTCCTCTCAACTTTTATGAAAGAATTGGTGTATGATAGATATGTTAATATGCTTGTACAGGTTAGTTCTTTTGCATACGTCCTGAAATATTTCCTTAGTAACAAGTAATTGAAAACCGGTTTTAGAAATGGGTTTTCCATAATAAAAACATGGATTTCTTTTATAACTTTTAGGGAAATATTACAGCTGAAGAAGCAAAGAAATTATTCGAAATAGCTACCACAAACCCTCCTGCAAACCTGGAGATTGAAAAGAAATTGCCAACGGTAAGATATGCATAAATTCTGGTTCAAACATTACTTACTTTTTAATAAAATTTTACAAGATTTGATTTTAATTTAAGTTTTTCAACTTTTTATTTCCAAATTAGCATATGAGAGTTATCTTATATTAAAGGCTAGTTAAAATAATTAAAAATTGTGAGGTAACTTTTCTATATTTCAGATGAGAGTGAGACGGTTAAAAGCTGGAGAATTTGTAATTAGAATAAAATCATTAAATGCAATTTCTTCTAATTCAACAATTCTTAATTATTATCAAGGAGAGAAAGCTTGCATAAGAGATGAACTCATCGCTCAACTTTTAGATGTAAGAATTATTTTTATAATTATAATCGAGTTCTTTTAATTCTTTTAACACTAGCATAACAGTCTCCTTAAATCATATATTTCCTAATAGTCTCCTTAAATCATCTTATTTCCTAATAGAAACATTAATAAAGAAAAAAATAAAATATTTAAATATTTTTATATACAGGGTGTTCGTTTCGAAACCGATAAACCTCACCTGCATGTTTAGATGGTCATTCTAAGCAAAAAAAAAAAAAAAAAAAAAAAAAAAAAAAAAAAAAAAAAAAAAAAAAAATCCTACACAAAAGAAAAACTAGTCAAAATTTACTCAAATTGAACAGTTTATATGTTCTCAATTGTCGCTGAAGAGATAATTGAGTACATTTCGGTCAGCGAAAACTTTAAAAATGTCAAAAAGAAAAAGTAGTAAGAATTTCCCCCATATATATATATATATATATATATATATATATATATATATATATATATATATATATATATATATATATATATATATATATATATATATATATATTTTTTTTTATATAAATATATATATTTATACCTATATACAGAAAATTTTTATATCAAAATATATTTCTATCACTCATTGGCCTAATCATGAAATATTATTTCGCAAATTAATTTAGTTTGACCTGATATTATTCCTTAAATACCTTGTGTAAGTACTAAATGCTAATTTACCAAATTAAATTTTTAATCTTGTGAAACTTCTGAATTTAATATTAATAAATAACTGAAATTGGAAGGAACTATACTTCCTATCGCGTGGAAAATATTGCTAAGCGGTCAAATGATTTAATTTTCATCAAAATTATATCATATAATATACTTTTACATTGCATATGATATACTTCACATCGAAAAGCAATGCTATAAAATTGTTTAGTCTCAAAGTCTGCAGTGTTTAAAATAGTTACCCATAAGTCATTTATTTTATTTTTATTTTTAATATTTTAAAGTACACTTTAATTAATTATGAGAAAGAATAAGTTAAATTTTATAATATATCTTATCAATATTTGTTTTTCAACTTCGCTTTACATTAAATGTTATTTTTTTTGATTCTATGATTTAAGCAATTTAGGCAATGGTTTGTAATACCAAGGCCGTTTATAATATATATATATATATATATATATATATATATATATATATATATATATATATACTATATATATATATATATATATATATATATATATATATATATATATATATATATATATATACTATATATATATATATATAACTATATATATACTTATATATATATATATATATATATATATATATATATATAAAGTGAACAGTTTAAGGGTCCTCAGAACCGGTGTCAAAATTGAGCATACAAAACTATTCAAATAGATTAATTTGTTTTCATCAGATTGCCATTAAATACTCACAGAAAAAGTACTCAGTTGAGAATTATTTTTTCTCATTTTGACATTTGAAAACTTGTCATTTTGACGACTTTGCATGCTCAATTTTGACACCGGTTTTGAGAACCCTAAATTTGTCTATTAGAGCAGTTTTTCTTTTGTGTGTATACACTACCTTCGGCCGAATAGGCTTCGTTCTCTAGATTTGGACATTCTATTGTGCGAAGTTCCAAATAGGGAGTTATCTGATTACCATGAAAGAATTTTAATATTGATGGAAATGTAATATAACTAAAGATTTATTAATTTGAAATAATGCATGCGATCTTACTCTCATTGGGATAGGATGTCGACATACTGTTGTTCTAAGAGCTATTTCATCCCACGCAAAAAGGAACAAATCTTTCTCAAACAATGATACATGTTATCGAGTATCTCGTTGATGAAGGACCGTGCGATGAGGGATGAGTATCGGTTACAATATTTCTCAGCAATAGCTCGTAAATTCTCATTGTAAAAGAGGAACCAACATCAATGTCATCGTATTCCTAATTTGAATAAGTTGCTGGAATTTGATAGTATGGCACTTTGCTCACGATTCGATTCGCTCTGACAGACAAGGGAAGATACTATAACTAACCGACTAACCGATTTTTTAATTGAATTTTTTGGTCACTTTCTAATTATATAATTAGAGTATAAGTGTAGAAAAATCATAAAGAACCACAATATTTCCCCTGGCGTGGGAGAGGGGAGAAATTTATCCACCAGGTTCATCTGAGGACCAAAATACGGCCCTGGATATATATATATATATATATATATATATATATATATATATATATATATATATATATATATATATATATATATATATATATATATATATATATATATATATATATATATATATATATATATATATATATATATATATATATATATATTTCTCATATATATATATATATATATATATATATATATATATATATATATATATATATATATGCAGATAAATACCACCGCTCACGGGCAGGCTCTAATCAAGGAGGAGGTGTACCCAATTAAGGTCTGAGCAAGAAGATCGATTAACATCCGAGCAAGACGAAGTCAAGCCCAAGGAGAAATATAGCTCACATTCTCCCAATATATATATATATATATATATATATATATATATATATATATATAAGGATATATATATATATATATATATATATATATATATATATTTATATATATATATATATATATAACTCTATATATATATATATATATATATATATATATATATATATCCTTATTGGTCAAAGGCTATAGGCCAACAGAGTCGGGGAAACTCCCAAGACACAGCCAATTTAAATCAGAGTTGGGGAAACTCCCAAGCCACACCCAATTTAAATCAGAGTTTGGGAAACTCCCAAGCCACACCCAATTTAAATCAGAGTTGGGGAAACTCCCAAGCCACACTTAGCATACATCAGACATGGGCGTCGCCAGCTTCCAACCTAGGGGGGGGCAGCTTAAAATTTTATAAAGCTTATATATATATATATATATATATATATATATATATATATATATATATATATATCTATATATATACTATATAAATATATATATATATATATATATATATATATATATATATATATATATATATATATATATATATATATATATAAGAAAGAATACATAACACTAGAATTAATTTTACAATTAAATGATTAATATTTACAAAAATTTATTTTATTAAAACAATAAAATATCAGATACAATATCCAATGATGGAAAATTCACAATATAGAGCAGTTGCAAAATGGATATTATTAAGAAAGTAATTTCCTTGGGTTCAACGCAAATTTATCAACTACTGTTTGAATTAAATAATCATAATTGCCAAACACAAATTTTCTGTGTACACTCATCATAGCCAGTCCGTTTAACCTGTCGTTTTCCATAGTACTTCGCAGCCAAGCCTTGATCCTTAGCAGAGTACTGAAAAAGTGTTCTACTGAACTGGTGGTGCATGGTTGGGCGAGTAGTATCATCAAAGCCTTTTTCGTCGACGGAAAGAAAGGTTCAGTCTCCTTTAAGACTTGGGAGACAACAAGATCTTTTAGTTCTTCACTGCTCAGTTTCTTGTCCTTCTAAATTTTGTACTAAAGTTCTATCTCTTCTTCTATGCCTTCTAAGTGGTAAAAACTATAAAAGGAAGCGGTCTTTCCCTTTAACTCATCGATTGTTATGAGTAGCATGTGGAAAGGATGTAGATATGTCAATGCATAAGCAGGTGTATTTTCAGTAGCAAACCGTAATTCCAAAGAAGAAGTTATAAAAGCAGATGCAGGTTGTGGGATCTTCTTCCAGAACTCCGTGAGATTTATTGCTGGATTATTTGCTGCCCGGTACTGCCTACCAAAAATCGTGAGCCTCTTCAGATCAAGTCCCAGTTATCGGCGATTTGATTAGCTTCTTTTAACACTTCACTGACGATTTTCTTCACCTTTCAGTGAGAAACATGACCATTTCCTCTGGCAGGGAATCTGCTGTTCGCGCGATCCAAGGTCTTGGTTTGGAAATTCTTTCCATTCGCGATGTAACTCCGATCAATATCATAACCATGATGAATGACAACTCACATGCCGCTAAATGCAACTGAAAAGCTCTTTTTCTTGTGGAGGTATTTCCTTCAATGGAAAGGATTTCTAATGCTTGCATCATTCGTACAAAGTGCTCCTTAAACACTCTGATCCACTTGTGTTGTTCAGACCATCTGGCCTGGCATAGGCTTGGGATGTTTGGCATTAATTTTCTTCTCAAGACCGACTCGCGAAAAACGTAATAATGTCTTTATAGTTCCCACAGTATTGCGGATTTCTGGTATTGTGTTCAAATCATTTACTACTAGATTTTGTTTGTGTGAAGAGCAATGAAAGAACAATGCTTTTTTATACTTTTGCATCAATATTGCTTAGACACCTCCTTCTTTGCCAGACATCGTAGAACAGCCATCGAAACCCAAGCCCACGCATTTCTCGGGATCCAGTTCTTCGATCGTGACAAAATCGTCACTGGCAATGGTTTTTGCGTCAAGAGCTTTCAGTTCTACAAAGCTAAATTCCTCTTTGACTTCATCGGACTCTTTGTCGAAACAGCGCAACACTATGGAAATTGTTCCTTTCCAGAAATATCAGCGTTTTCATCTGCTAGTAAGCTATACGTGAACATTCCTTTACCTTATTAAAGATGCTTTCCTTTTTAGTAGTACCACATAGAGAAATGATCTCATTCTGAATCTGAACTGATTTGTATGTGGCATTTTCTTCCCCTTTCAAATGGCTTTTCAATGACTGATCCTCGGCATCTATTCGTAAGCGGCACAAATCTTGCAACACTCCCTCATCATGATGCTTACCCCGAAGCGGTAAATCGCGCGTACAAGAAAATGTCACACATGAAATTATTGAGGATAATATATTTTTATTTTCTTCTATGATTTTCTTAGAATCCTGCTTAATTTGGATGTCTACCGGCACGTCCTGTAGGAACAATCTTGCAGCTTCAACAGCAGTTTTATGCCACTCTGTGTTTGTATATCCCTTACAAACCGCATGAACATCTTTATATTTAGTGAAAGGTCTTATTGTTAAGAAGACTAGGACCCCCTCTGAACGAACTTTTATTTGGTGGAAATAAAATACAAAACTTGCAAAAGGCTCCCTTTAGGCGCCTGGAGTATGTCAGCCAAGGGTAATATGTCTCCAACCATTCATAATTGAATTTCCTCTTTAAGTGGGTAGCATCTTCCAAAAAATTAGAGGTCTTAGGTGGAATACAACACTCTTTCAGTAACTGTTTCTTTTTCTCAGTCGAAATCATAGATGAATGTCCAACGTATCTACACCAATGTCATTTTCGTGACTGTCATCTACTGAAACGCTAGATCCGAAATCTGGATCCATATCTTGACTCGTCGAGGTGCTGGGCCTGGGTATGGGTTCTTCATCATGCAAAGTATGCGAAGTAGGAGGGATTGCCTCTTGTGTAACCTTAGTTGAATTATTGGTATCTTCTTCGTTTTCCCCGCTACCATTTCCAATTTTATCTGAGTTCTTCCTTTTCAAATTTACTGCAAACAAAATATATATATATATATATATATATATATATATATATATATATATATATATATATATATATATATATATATGCTATATATATATATATATATATATATATATATATATATATATATATATATATATATATATGTATATATATATATATATATATATATATATATAATAGCAACCTTATATATATATATATATATATATATATATATCTACCTATATACTATATATATATATATATATATATATATATATATATATATATATATATATATATATATATATATCAGATCCTAACATATTGTCATAGGATAATAATTTTTCTAGCATTCAAAGAGGTTAGCAGAAAAAATTAAAAGTATAGCAAATATGTTAAAACCACTAATTTCTGTGTTGTAATAAAAAATAGTTTTTAAAAATAAACGAACCTCATATGGACAAATAGATCATGTATTACAAAATTCTACTTTTAAGAAGTAAATAAACAAAAATTTTATTAATATTTAAGGTAAAACGTACCCAAGGAATCTTCTAATATCCATGATCTGATGAAATTGAATACAACTTTACACTGAGGCGGTGCTGAATTATAGAGTGTCACGGATTGATAATTTCAATGCTACTCTCAACCTTAAACACTAAATAAAGAAATGAGAATCTGAATAAACAAAAAATATAGAATTTATATAGACATATGCAACATTAAAAAAAAAAAAAACATAGATAGAATAACAACACAGTTCTTATCTACAAATTAAAAGAGCATATAAAATGAGTGAGAAGACCTCGTATCGGCAAGAGAAATGTGAGAAAATGACGATTGCAACTAGCCTTCAACCATATATATTAATATATATATATATATATATATATATATATATATATATATGCTATATATATATATATATATATATATATATATATATATATATATATATATATATATATATATATATATTTACACTATATATATATATATATATATATATATATATATATATATATATATATATATATATATATATATATATATATATATATATATATATATATATATATATATATATATATATATATATATTAAAACATATATAACGGTCACTCGGAACGAGACGGTGGATCAAAAAAAAATTCGCAGGTAGAGTTTGGGAAACTCCCAAGCCACACCCAATTTAAATCAGAGTTGGGGAAACTCCCAAGCCACACCCAATTTAAATCAGAGTTTGGGAAACTCCCAAGCCACACCCAATTTAAATCAGAGTTTGGGAAACTCCCAAGCCACACCCAATTTAAATCAGAGTTGGGGAAACTCCCAAGCCACACCCAATTTAAATCAGAGTTGGGGAAACTCCCAAGCCACACCCAATTTAAATCAGAGTTGGGGAAACTCCCAAGCCACACCCAATTTAAATCAGAGTTGGGGAAACTCCCAAGCCACAGCCAATTTAAATCAGAGTTGGGGAAACTCCCAAGCCACACCCAATTTAAATCAGAGTTGGGGAAACTCCCAAGCCACACCCAATTTAAATCAGAGTTTGGGAAACTCCCAAGCCACACCCAATTTAAATCAGAGTTGGGGAAACTCCCAAGCCACACCCAATTTAAATCAGAGTTTGGGAAACTCCCAAGCCACACCCAATTTAAATCAGAGTTGGGGAAACTCCCAAGCCACAGCCAATTTAAATCAGAGTTTGGGAAACTCCCAAGCCACACCCAATTTAAATCAGAGTTGGGGAAACTCCCAAGCCACACCCAATTTAAATCAGAGTTGGGGAAACTCCCAAGCCACACCCAATTTAAATCAGAGTTGGGGAAACTCCCAAGCCACAGCCAATTTAAATCAGAGTTGGGGAAACTCCCAAGCCACACCCAATTTAAATCAGAGTTGGGGAAACTCCCAAGCCACACCCAATTTAAATCAGAGTTTGGGAAACTCCCAAGCCACACCCAATTTAAATCAGAGTTGGGGAAACTCCCAAGCCACACCCAATTTAAATCAGAGTTGGGGAAACTCCCAAGCCACACCCAATTTAAATCAGAGTTGGGGAAACTCCCAAGCCACAGCCAATTTAAATCAGAGTTGGGGAAACTCCCAAGCCACACCCAATTTAAATCAGAGTTGGGGAAACTCCCAAGCCACACCCAATTTAAATCAGAGTTGGGGAAACTCCCAAGCCACACCCAATTTAAATCAGAGTTGGGGAAACTCCCAAGCCACACCCAATTTAAATCAGAGTTTGGGAAACTCCCAAGCCACACCCAATTTAAATCAGAGTTGGGGAAACTCCCAAGCCACAGCCAATTTAAATCAGAGTTGGGGAAACTCCCAAGCCACACCCAATTTAAATCAGAGTTGGGGAAACTCCCAAGCCACACCCAATTTAAATCAGAGTTTGGGAAACTCCCAAGCCACACCCAATTTAAATCAGAGTTGGGGAAACTCCCAAGCCACAGCCAATTTAAATCAGAGTTGGGGAAACTCCCAAGCCACACCCAATTTAAATCAGAGTTGGGGAAACTCCCAAGCCACACCCAATTTAAATCAGAGTTGGGGAAACTCCCAAGCCACACCCAATTTAAATCAGAGTTGGGGAAACTCCCAAGCCACACCCAATTTAAATCAGAGTTGGGGAAACTCCCAAGCCACAGCCAATTTAAATCAGAGTTGGGGAAACTCCCAAGCCACAGCCAATTTAAATCAGAGTTGGGGAAACTCCCAAGCCACAGCCAATTTAAATCAGAGTTTGGGAAACTCCCAAGCCACACCCAATTTAAATCAGAGTTGGGGAAACTCCCAAGCCACACCCAATTTAAATCAGAGTTGGGGAAACTCCCAAGCCACACCCAATTTAAATCAGAGTTGGGGAAACTCCCAAGCCACACCCAATTTAAATCAGAGTTGGGGAAACTCCCAAGCCACACCCAATTTAAATCAGAGTTGGGGAAACTCCCAAGCCACAGCCAATTTAAAGGCAGACATTCTCCGATGCACGATGTTTGAAAGTATGCAAGTTAATGGCAGTTTGAGAAATACATAAATGGAGTTTGTTCCAGACTTTACTAGTGAAGTATATGTAAGATTGAGCATAGCGATTAAGTATGTGGTCAGAGAGTTTAATAAACAAAATATGAGACTGTGTAAAAAGGCGCACCATGAACCCTTCTCAATGGAGGAGGTTTGCGACTGGGGAACTCAAAAGAGTATTGTTATTGTAATAGAGATAGAGTAAAGAGAGGGACGCAATAATTCCACTGGTAGAGAGGATTTGTGAGAGGATTTGTGAGAGGAGGAGATTTGATAAGGCGAAAAGCCAAAATTCTTCCTTTTCAATGAGAGTTGTGTGAGGAGAACCACCCAAAATGTTTGAGGCATACTCCATACAGGGTCATACCACACCTCTATAAAGGGCAAGCAAACTGAGGTGGATTGAAGAAATTCTGAAAGAGCCTCAGAACATTCAACCTCTTAGAATCTTGTTTAGAAAGAGAAGAAGTAATGCGATTCTTCCGATAAGATCAAGAGAAAAAGGAACGTGAAGAATATTAAGGACAGATGAAGGTTTGAGTCATGTGGTTTCGAACAAGATTTTATAGCTGCATGGAAGATCATGTCGAGAAATGAGGTTTCAAGGCATTGAAATCAACCTTGTTCTCAATGCCCCATTTAGAAATTCGAGGAAGAACTGAGGTTATATATATATATATATATATATATATATATATATATATATATATATATATATATATATATATATATATATATATATATATATATATATATATATATATATATATATATATATATATATATATATATATATATATTGGGATGAGGAAGTGATATGTGATGTCTCCATGACTAATAATAATGTGCTTAGAAATATGTACTCGTATTGGTGAGTTCTTGGAGTAGATTTCTTCTTCATTAAATTATTTTCGTTTTTCCATAAGAGTTTCAGTGATTTTAATAACTGTGCTGGACATTAGAACTAGGACATAACCCTCTTTAGAATTTATACCATTACTAATGATATTTTATTAAATTTCGTATTTATATCATCTCTGATGGAAAATCGACAGAGGACTACACACAAGCCAAGCCACCAAAATTGGTTAAAACCAATTCCGAACCAGATCAAAGTGTGTAAGTCATGGGAATGGAGAAAATAGAAAAGGGGGAAGTGTTACAGATTTAACCAGTAGGGTACATATTTAACCAGGAAAATACACGTAAGAAATGTGATCTTTAAATGGTTTAGATGTTGATAGCATAATTTCTGATGGAAATAGTTTTAAAATATTAATATCGTACTAGAAATAATTGAATTTTCTTCACAGTAAAAAAATATTTTCATTCTGTTGAATTCGTAATGATGTTTAGCGTTTTTAGATTATATATATATATATATATATATATATATATATATATATATATATATATATATATATATATATATATATATATATATATATATATATATATATATATATATATATATATATATATATATATATATATATATCATTATATATTTTTTTATATATATATATATATATATAAATATATATATATGTATATATATATATATATATATATATATATATATATATATATATATATATATATATATATATATATATATATGTCATCGTAGATGTCATTATTAGCAGAATATGGAGCATCTGAACTTGTTCCATCAATTACCACTGTTATCAGTAGTAACCCTTATGAAATCTCATAATACTACTTTACTTTTCAGTTGATAATGACTGAACCTTTATTTGATACACTAAGGACAAATGAACAGTTAGGATATGAGGTTTTCTGCTCTGATAGAAATTGTGTGAGAATTTTGGGATTTGTTCTTTGTGTAAATTTTCAAGCTGATAAATACAGGTGCATATATATATATATATATATATATATATATATATACACACATATACATATATATATATATATATATATATATATATATATATATATATATATATATATATATATATATATATATATATATATATATATATATATATATATATATAAATATATATATATATATATATATATATATATATATATATATATATATATATATATATATATATATATATATATATATATATATATATATATATATATATATATATATATATATTGTTTATACACACTCACACAATCACGATTTACGTTTGAAGGTGCAACGGATTTCACTGTTGAGAAAATGAATCTACGACTTCCATTCCTTATGTGACGCACGTTTGTTTTAGTTTATTATTCATTTATATTCTTAATATAATTATATTATTTTTTTCTCCATTTCTCCCTTTACGGTACGAACTTCAATGGATTTATGAAAATGTTGATATAGTATTGGGATTGGATTAATTTTTATTCTCTCTCTCTCTCTCTCTCTCTCTCTCTCTCTCTCTCTCTCTCTCTCTCTCTCTCTCTCTCTCTCTCTCTCTCTCTCTCTCTCTCTCTCTCTCTCTCTCTCTCTCTCTGCTTCTTTTATTACTGTAACAGTTTTTATTATTTTGACATTTATCTCTATCTACTTTACATTTTTTAAACAAGGAACCCAAGAAGTTGATGAACTTTCGTAGCAAATTATTCCCCATTCTTTTGAGTATTTATCGTTCATGAAATTGACTCACTGTATGTAAAAGGCCAGGCAGAATAAAAGTACTCTCCGCGCGATGGAAAGTTTGATTGATATGGGACACTCCTTTACTCCCTTGCGCACCTAATTGACACACAGAATAACTTTCGACCTTGCATAAGGACTGCCCACAGTCCTGCTCATTAGACACTCTATGCCTTTCTATTTACATACTTTGCATACCACACGTACTACAACTTACATAATTACGCACCTTTTTCTTTTTCCAATATTTAATAATTGAGAAAAATAAATTAGTCTCTTTGGTGTCCGGAGTAAGCATTCAAGCATTGCTCCTTATTATACGCCTCTAAATCATCGCTTGGGAGATGGTATTCTTCATTCAAATTTTCAGTTTCTTGAACTCAACCTCCTTTCTTCTAAACCATCTGGTTTTTCAAAGCTCTTATAACAAATAATACTCTATTATCCCTCCTTACCATACTTATCCTTAATATCCATGTGTGAAAGGTAAATGTTGTGCGTGTAAGTGTAGTGACATTATTTGCTCTCAGTTACTGGTTTAAAACCTTTCGAATTTTCTATGATATGATTTGAGGTGTCTTATCTGTTTATTTTTCTATTAACTCTACTGACTATCTATATTTCAAATTTTAACACATTCTCTAGCCTTCTCTTCTGAAATCGTCATTTTTCGTAGTTTCAATTTTCACAACTTCACGAATGACTCTCAGCTAGTTCTGAACCACCTGGTGATATCCATAGCAGCCCTGACCTTTTTAGAGAGGTACGGGTTCTACTCATATATGATCCTTTAAATAGTTCTTTTCACATTTAAACTTTATCCTCTGATCATCTTTATTGTCATTTGTTCTGAAATTATTCTGAATGGCCCTCACTAGAATGAAACAAACGCTTTTTGCCATTTTTGGGGCAGCAAACTGATCGTAATTCTTTGACTCTCCTTGATCGACTACTGCTTCAGCGAGAATGGTCCCTCAGAGATCGTAAAAAGCATATCTTGGGGGATTCTTTCAGGCATTTTGCTAAAACTGTCAACTGTAACAAACATTTCTGTCTTTCTCTTTTTACTCATTTTCCTTTCTACACTCTATTTTTATTACTTCTGCTAAAGCTGACCCTTCTTCAGCTGTTGCTTCAAATTCCGCTTCGATCGATTCCGGTATTATTCCATTCTTTCTTCTCCCTCCCAATATACCATGTTGAATATTTAATTCTTCTAAAGATGTCATATTTTGCTCTCTATGAGCTTGATATTAAGAATGTATATGGGTTCGACGGTACTTCTCATGTGACTCTCAAAACCTGTGCCACGGTATATATACTATGCCTGTGCTTCCTATCTTATACTCTGCATTGGTAAATAATAATATATATATACTCCTTTGTCCCAAAAGTAAGTTTACTGAATATCCCATGAACGACTGAGGTATGTAGCTCCTCCGTGACGTATATGAGACGGTAGCTAGTTGATTAGGCTACATATTCATACTAGTTTTAACCAGATTTATAAAGTCAGTTTTGCACTACATCTGTTTATGTATAGGCGTGTGTTCTAACTTAGTTACGTTTTTGCGTTGCTGGTAAATATTAAACAGCGGTACGCTATTAAATTCTGTGTGAAGCGTAAAAATTCTGTCACTGAGACATTTGCTTCTTTAAACGAAGCTTATGGGGATGACTCTCTATCGAGAACTATGGTTTTTAAGTGGCACAAAGCTTTCAAAGAGAGGCCGAGAAAATGTTGAAGTTGACCTCGTTGTGGAAGACCAATCTCGTCAACAAACGGTGAAAATGTTGAAGTTAGAGCTGTGATATAGAGATTCCGCCTGTTCAGTGTCAGAGTGATTGCAGACGAAACTTGTTTGGATAAAAATGCAGCTCATAGAATTTTAACGAACCATTTGCACATGCGAAAAACTTGTGCAAAACTTGTGCAGAAAGACTTGTCTGTGGAGTAGAAAGCGAACAGGGTCAAAATTTTCAAGATTTACTTGAAAGACTCAAATGGAACACAATTTTTTGGATAAAGTTATAACAGGCGATGAATCATGGGTTTTTGAGAATTGATCCAGAAACCAAACGGCAAAGTGCGGAATGGCACACAAAAAATTCTCCTTGTCAAAAGAAAGAAAGCACGTATGAACAAGGTGAAAACACTGCTCAATGTTTTTTTATCGACAGCCGTGGTATTGTGCACAAGGAATTTTGTACTCAGGACAGACAGTTAATCACGTCTTTACAAAGATGTCTTGGAACAACTTCAAAAACGAGTTCAGCGAATCAGAACAAACATTGCAGACGATTGGGTGTTGCACCACGATAACGCGCCATCTCACACTACACTCTCAATTATAGAATTTCTGGCGAAGAAAAACATTCAAGTACTTCCACATCCTCCATACATCCCAGATCTACTCCGTGCGATTCTACTCTACTCTAAGTTTGAAATAAAGTTGAGGTCATCATTTTGGACGATGGAAAACATAAAAAATACTGTAACATGAAACTAAAACACACTTCAGGAAAATGACTTCCGGACTGCTATGAACAGTGTAGAAACGTTGGAACCGCTGTGTAACCCCCAAGGTCATACTTCGAAGGAATTAACTTGTGATTTCAGGTTAAGTCAATACAATAATTAATACGACATCTGTACACTTACTTTTGGGACATAACATATATATTTCTTTTTTAACACTGGCTTGTTTACGTTTGAATATTATTCTTACAATCATATTATAGGAAAAATCCAGTTTTTGCTAAGAAAAAAACACTGAAAATCCTGTTGAAAACTCAATTTTAATACAACAAATTATTTTAAGTTTTATTTTTTATTTTATCCTTATGTTCACCCGCTTATTTTCAGTGATACTCACTTTGTCACGATTCATGTTGATCTTTTAACTGGATCATACTAAAAAAAAATCATATATTTGAAAATTTTATATGAATATATGATCCAAATACTCAGGTATATAATTTACGCGGAAAAAAATTCGTTATTCTTTGAAGATCGGAAATAAAGCTCGATACTATTATACTATTCTTGAGAACCAAATTATCGATATAAATAAAATATAATAAATATAATTAATTTAATTAACAATTATAATAATAATCTGATAATAATATAATAATAATAATAATACTTAATAATAATAAAATAATAATAATAATAATAATAATAATAATAATAATAACAAATTTAATTCGCTGTTTTGGGAATTTCGTTTTAATTTTCAGAAAGATAAGATGAAATATTAAACTAACTTTGGAAATATTCTTCATCTTAGATTAAAATCTACAATAAAATCAAAATGAGGTCATTTTCGGAACTCCAAATTAATGTTTTATAAAATATGTATGGTAGGTTTTTAGGATGAAATAATATTTTACATGTTGAAATTTTAATTTAGGGATACACTTCCAGTTTCAAAAAAATAAAAAAAATAAAAAAAATAAAAAAAATAAATAAATAAATAAAAAAAAGGTAGATAATTGCTGATAATTCATTACCAATTAGCATTGTCATAGTTTTAGTTTCTCTGGACTATATACCGCCATGGTACCTCAAAGATACACCCTTTAAGATAAATGCAAGACACATGCTAAATATATGTAAATTTAAAGAAGAAGAAAAAAAAAAGACTTTCATTATTATAATTGCTTTTAACTATTTATTCTTGTATTTACAGTGGTTTACTAGCCATTAATGGTTGATTTTGTAACAAATTCTTTAATTTTAATTCACTGTAATATAAACAGAAACGTAGGCAAATAAGCAACTTTCAGATTACTATAATGAAAACACCGAGAGTTTTCAGATCTCTGTTTGGAAAGTTTTATTTTTTTTTGTCGAAAATGTTTTTTGAAGTGCTACTATCTCTCTCTGATTATCACCATTCTATTCTCTACAACCAAATAAATTTGCTGTAATACCTGATGGGATCACCAATTACGACCTATTTATTGAATATAACATTTTAAGAATTGAACGTCTTCTTCCCGACACACATGAGGGTGAACTGGTACTTCAGAAGACAATGTTCTTAAAACTGACTCCATAGACTTGAGAACAATTAACAATGTATCTTATCCATGAGCAATGAGAGAAGTGGTAATATCCTCTAAGAGTTGCTTCATCTCTGAAGCTTGCGTAAATAACCAAACTTTTCAACATTTCAATCTGGTAACCTTAAAAGTTGGCCCATATGGTAAAGTTTATGTGGGCCCTGCGATTCTTAACATTTATTGAAACCTTTCTGTGATCATCACCAGAAATACGACTAAAGTAACAAAAAAAAATAAAGAAAGGCCAACATCTATTCTAGTTAGGGATTATCGATTCCAATGATCATGAGATAAGAATCAATGAAATAACAGTCAAGACTTCTGATGAATTTAAGGAATGGACATCAGAAACTATTTATCAAACATTTAGAATGGGTGAAGCTGACAATTCACACAAAGAAAAGAGACAAGTTATAATATCTTGTGAGATTACTATTCTTCGTTAAGACTAGGTGAATCTGATGTAGGTTGCAAATCCGTAATTAACTCCAGTGCAAGTTTCTCTTCGGAGATTGCAAGAGCAAGTTTCTAAAGAGTAGAGAAATGTTATAGGAAGTTTGAAGAAAAATCTAATTATTCAGCGAAGTAAATTACCATGTTATACCCCTATGGTGCCTATTAGAAAGAATATAATAGTAGTATTAGACTCATTATATACTACAGGTCTTTCCAATCATGTATCCAAGGGTGATAATTTTCATAATCATAATTTGATTGACCAAATGTTCAGTTAGTAGTCTCCAGAAGACTAAGTATTTCACCACTACTGATGTGATGAAGGATTAGTGTCAAGTGAAATGGAGGAGTCAAGAATTGAGAAGATTGGCTTTACTACTCCCTCTCTCACTGTATGGTTTGGTTGGTGTTGGAAGAGGAGATGATGCCATTAGAGGAAAATTTGAAAGGTATATTGTTAAAGTCTACTTGAATAAAAACAGAAAATTCTCGAATGATTCTATGTAATAAGTAAATTGTTTAGTATGTTTAATTAGATCGGTAGAATTAAGTATTATATGAAAATACTTCTATTGATGGATTTTTGTTGGTTCAGCTTATTATCCCTTTGTCTGAGAACATGCATTTGATTTGTGTACGAGAAATGGTTAAAAACGCTGATAATTATATTACCTCGCTGTATTCTGATTGACCTCTGGTACTTTTGTTTGTGGTCGGTAAGTCTGTGTGGATCACTTAATACATATCTTTAGAACAAGGGATGTTTTAGATCTTGTGTCGGTCGATTTTTTAGGTTTCTTCTCGGGTGTGTTTCGTGTATGGTTTGCATAGATTTTCAAGTTTATTGTGTGACCCAGATAATTAGAGATGAGAAGATTAAGGATTAATACTGATTATAATTATTTGAGAGGTGTTGGGTGTTTTGGTGTGTTAGAGGTCGGTTTGTTTTGGATTTAGTGATAATCTGAACTCGCAACTAATACTCGAGCATCTTATTTGATTGCGAATAACTTTGCAATTACGAATATAGGTTTAAATTGAGCACAAGAAAAGACATATTTTTTTTCTTAGAACGGTTTTTTAAAATGAGGCTGTTATTGTTATAACTCCGGGAAATGTGAATTTCAATAAATTTATTCCTTATAGATTTTATGCCATTGTCAATTGAAGACAGCAGCGTCTGCTACAAGTAGATTATTGAACCCCGGCTGGCTCTACACAATATGATGCAATTCATCTTTAGCTTTCGCGCGGTCTTCCGGCTAAGACACGAGAGGGCCACCCCGGGCCCCGCAATTTTTTATCTCCACTGAGAATACCACAGCTTTCAAAAATCAAGCACCGATGAGCAAACCTGCACTAAAGATAATTGATAATTCAAAGAAACAAAAAATCTTGAAAATTGTGGGGCTTGCTAAAATTTATCTCCATGCCTAAGCTAACTGGCGATTCTTTTGACAGAGATGAAATGGCTCTGCTGAAATAAACAAGATTGGCCGATTATGGATTAGTAATTAATATCAGTCTATATATTATATATAGTATATATTATATTATATATATATATATATTATATATATATATATTATATATTAGTAGTATATATTATAATATATATATATAAGTATATATAATATTATAGTATATATATATTGATGGTCCGGTTTGACCACTACGCAGCCTTTTCGATCAATGAAGAATAGAGCTATCGGTCGAAAACTTGGATAAAATCATATATGATAATGCTCGATCCAGTTGTAAATTTCAAGTCTTTTAGGATTGTATTATAGAGGGGGGATCACCCCCGAGAGCGTAGCCCTACGCCCGCGTTTATACCCTTTGGCTTTCCAATTCCCTAGATTGAGTTAGGCCTAACGGCTAATCATCGAGCCCATGGTGTTCGATGGCATGAGAAGAGAGCGACAGCGAGCGCGCCGCGGTGCGTCACATAAACCCAAGTTATTCTATTATTATTTTACGCGAAGATTCGATTTCCGATCAGGAAATCGATATCTGAGTTTACGAAACAAACGATCCCTGTAAGGGCATTCCGTTATTTTACGGCAGCTCCGACTGTCGGATTCGCCAAGGTATTCTTAGTACTTCGATCCAAGGTCCGGATTTCTGGAGTGCGCAGTATAATCTTGATCATGGGCGGTGGCGTTAGAGTTAGGGTTGCCGTCATTCGCTTTTCAACTTGGGTATATAATCTTCTATGAGTGTGATGGTGATAAATCTGGACTCCCTCACGCAAGTTTTTTTCGACCGGTGGACCGACCTAGTGGTTCAACCCCCTTAATGGCGGCCGCGGGGTCTAGCCCGCCCCTTTTACCGCCGGGCTACGCAGCACCTGCTTATGTTGGCCTCCCGGTTCGGCCTCATAATTAAGCAAGGGTCAAAAATCTCGTCGCCTCTAGAAAAAATTACACGCTCCTGTCCACCTCAGCTTCCCTTCAGGGTGTATCTCCTAGACTGTCCCCTCTCTGATCCGCGTGGCCACTTAAGGTCGCGGCTGTGCTTATCGGTGCACTATAAATGTGGCCGATACGTTGAGTGTATTTCGGCATGGGACGTAAGACTCGTCGGGGGATGGAGAGCAGGATTTACGTTCAGCTCTGCGTCCCCCCGTAAGTGGGAAGGGAGCGCTCCGCTTGTCTGCCCCTCTAAAAAATTAAGAATATTGGCTCGGATAGATCAGACTTCAAGACAACTTAGGTGAAGGCGAAAGAGACGGTGGGGAGGATTGCGTTGGGCGCCTCCTCTGCCTTGAGACAGCGCTTGCGGATCAAGCCTCGTAGTGCTGGTGGATACCGAGAAGTTCGATGTCCGCAATGAGCAGCACGGGTGTCCGTTGAGCTCGGGGGATTCAGAGGAGGACATTCCAGATCGCAGGGGAAGACTCGCCCTAGACGCATGGAACATTTAGCGGCGCTTGATTTTGTGCGTGAAGACCTCGCACGGAAGAGGCAATATTAATTAGTCGTACCTCATATGAGATACACCTACACGAGTACTTTCCCTATAGAGTGCTGGTCCTCTCCCGCTTTGTTGAATAAAAAAAACGTGAAGAATGATGAAATTGCATTTCAATAGTATAATAGTCAAATAAACATAGTATAAATAATGAATAGGAAAGTAGTAGTAGTAGTAATGATATAAGTAATACATAGTAAGTGAATGGAAAGGCAAGGTAAATTAAGTAGTAATCATATGTACAGTACCATACAGTGAGATGACAATGATAGCGTCATTCGAAGTAATATATTAACTGTAACTCTCAGCGTTTTATTAATCGGTTTAAGCTTTACTACCTATATATCATTATTTGGCGACCCGCTTATGCGTGACTATGTATATATATATTATATTGCTTGACGTATTAAAGCAGCGTTCATCTCTGTGCTGGGTGGCCAAGGAATATTACTGAAGCTGAGCTAACTATATTCACTCCTCTTGATCTCCTATACTAGTTACAATCTATGACTATCGTGTTTGAAGTGCGCGCAAACCTTAGATCCTCCTTCACCAATTTCGACTATAATAAATTTTCATCTCAGCTGCATTTCTTCTCTCGTGTATTATCCTCCTCTTCAATATAATCGCACCAGAGACCATGATCAACGCATCTCTAATGACGCTCAGTACGTCCATGGTATAATCGCATAGTCTTGCGTTAATTTATTAACGAGGGTTGGTATTTGATGTTGATCACGGCTAGTCAATGAAGACCAACTTCAGGTTACGTATGAGCTGAATTCGCACTACGTATCAGGGGCATCGGCAAGATTTATCAAGTCCCATGATATAATGTGTTTTATGGCTCCTGCCTCTGTTTTAGGGGCGTGGTGAGGAGATTCATGCTGTTTAAAAAATATAGTTATATTAAAGCTGCCCTATACTACGGAACCCCCATCTTAGCGGTGGATAGAGCACATTGGGCCTACTATTCAAAGGGGAGGCATTAAAAAAACGAAAACACAAGGGACAAACCTTCCCACGTCCAACATAACGTAAACCACTCAACTATACATAGAAAAGAGTTT
>JABUQX010036460.1:0-30000 GCA_015478945.1 Trachelipus rathkii | reverse complement strand
TTTTATTTTCTGCAAAATAAAATAAGCATTTAAGTATTGAACGTGTATATTAATTTTAAATTTATAAATCGTATCAATAATGATAAACTCGGGCTAAGCCCTCGAAGCAGCCCTAGTGTATGGAGTATCGCCTCTGATATATATTTAATATATATATATATATATATATATATATTATATATAATAATAAGATCTTTAAACTTGAGAAAAATACAAAACATTTTAATAAAGAAAACAAATATAACTATAAATTAAACAAGTATTACAATATATAATATATATAGTATATATATATATTAAATAATAGTTAAACATATCATAATTCGATAGTAAATGTAATTAATTCATTGGTACCCTCAATTGGGTATACATACTGGTTTGTATAGAGGTGGATAATTATATAATATATTATATATATATATATGTAAGTTGATATTAGTAAAAACATTGCGTTTACCTTCGCTAGAAACAACGGGAATAGTCTTGTCGTGGCGGCATTAGCTTCGTTCTCTACTCTTTGGTGCCTCATTCTCGTGCCCTCCTTCACAGCAGACCTACTTTAGCGCACAACACGGTTACTGTTAGGCAGTCACACGCTCTTTCCCAATTTTTTATTTTCTATTAAGAAATATAACTCGAGTCACGCTAATTTCCCATAATAGAGGGTTTCCATTGAATAGACAACTCATCAGCCTGGAATCTCGATATGCATATATATAATCAAATTACAGTATTCTATTTCAATTATATACGTATATATACGTTCCTCTGTTATAATGGATGGTTATTAGGTATTGCCTAAGAACTCTTCGTCTTGCTGATTACTACGACCGTCCTCAGTCTTTTATTTCATATCTATTAATTTCCTGATCTCTCTCTCTCTCTCTTTCAATAATTAGTCGTATTATATTAGGGGACGTCTATCTGATTTACCCAGGTGCCTGTATTCTTTTTATATTATATTGAATTTATAACACGTTCTCTTCCTCTTGATACCTATAACCTCTTTCTTGTCGCTTAACCGAAACTTATCTGTATCTGAGCTCTACTTAAAGCAACCTCCATATTCTGCTCCCTTTACTAGTGTCTCTATCCTTTAACTTTAAAACTAAGGGTACTGATTTGTGCCTATTTAGTTAACATACAGATGTTCCTAATTCTCTATGTTTCTAATCTTAGATGTCTTCAAGAATTTGAGATTTTTATAAACTTTAATCCTCCATTGATTGTGTCAGCAAATAAATTCACTAATTATATATATATAATATATTATATGATGTATATATATAAATGTTTATAATAATGGTAAATTGAATTTGTTCTGCAATGATGAGACGCAAGTTTTCTTTCCTCTTCTCCTTTTTTTCTGATTGTCATTTAGTGATTTCATTGTTTTACCCCAGCCAATGGCTTTCCACCAACTAGAATATATCTATCTATGTAGACATTGCAATTCTAAGCTTTCACGATGTTAGACCCTTGATTTATCACTCGCTAGTGTTCTGAAACGAGAGAGCGCATCTGGAATATCCTTAGTACTTCCCAGCTATTTACTTTTTAATTGATTGTACATAAACAAACTAAAAATCTAGCTTCTCTAATCTCATGATTTTAAATTGTTTTTCTTTTTCATACGAAATTACTACATCTATTCCGCAGTTTAATCATGTATAAATGAAAACTGTTCCGTGCCTTAGATTAAATTGTTTATTAATTAGTTAACTAATTTAAGTTTAAATAAGTAGATCTTAATTTGTGCAAGATCTTTAGGAGAAGTGACAGAATCAACATTTGCATATATTAACTCATAGTAATAACCCTTGAAAATATATTTTTCATAATGTGTGAAAGTGGGGGTGATATAAAGAATCAATTGCAGTATATATTCTTTTGCAACTCCAGGATTATTAATACTTCTAATTAAGTAATAATACTCTATGGGTGTTCAAACTTTACAAGCATTTCAACTCTGAACCCGATGCAGCCCCCGTAGTGTAGAAGGAAGGTCGGCCTTGATATATAGTCTTTATATTAGCTATATATACTGCCTTTTGTAATAAAGAATATATTTTATCTGTCTATTAAACTTTCAAAGCTATTTTATACTTATCACCGATTGAATATATATAATAATAGTACATTTAGCTTCTGCTCAAGTCATTTACTTTATATACTAATATTAATCTAAATTTGTTTGCTTACTTCATTTTCATTCAAATAAGTCTTCGAATATCTACTCCATATAACAAAATAAGTAAATTTATAACTATTGTTTACAACTATCAACTATGTAACATATTAAAATTAATTGTAGGTTCCATATCGGAATAATAACGTTAGCTCATAAATGAGATGGTAAATTCTGAATATCGACTTCTATATTCATTAAATGTACCCTTCTTGCCGCGCCATGATTCTCGTTGGTGTCGAGTCTTCGTACACTCTCGGTTTAGTCAGCGATTTTTGCATATGGTTTGAAAATGGCCGATTGAAAATATCAACAGCATTAATTTCTGCCACAATAAACTTGAGTCGATTCCCTTTTGTATGTAATGTTGTCATCTTTTCTTCATTCTATCGTTGTCCTGATCACTACTACGTTATGCCAGGTACAGTAATAATACTTCTTACTTTATAGCTAAGACAAACATATACATATACACTCAGGTTTATACTTAGTATTAATGTATTGACTATAATGTCAACACTCAGTACTTACCTTTCTACCAAATTTATTTATTATTTTTTATAAGATAAATATATTAACTCTAATATATATAAGCTAAGCTATTAATCCCTAATATTATAAAGGTATTAGTGTAGTGTCTATATATTTTATATACTATAATTTTTATATAATATTAATTATTTAGGTCAATATATATATTATATACTGTATATGTATATATAATAGCATATATATATATAGTCCTGATTCTAGATATAATGGGATTATATATAGTTATTAATGTTATGGTATGAAAAGAAATGTAAATATTGTACCTGATATCAACTAGGTTATCACTCTTTTTTCTATATATAATTAATTTTACTTTAAAATAATTAGGGTATATATGATGTAATTAAGGACGCTTTATTATTTCATTATACTGAAAAAAAAATAATCCTCTTTTGCAAATAGTTATTATTTTGAATAAACACTAAGAAATCCTTCCTCTTTATTGTAACCTAACCTCTATTCTTGTTCTCATTACCGAAACTTAATTGTTTCATCTAGAGCACTCTTATAATATTTTACAAAGGCAACCCATATATCTGCTAAGCGCACTCGTTATATTTTCATCCATTTATATGGCAACTTCGTCTTTTTCAATAGTCTCTTATCTCACCATCTTACCACACCTTAAGACTCCAAGGCGATTCTTTGTTCCTCATTTTGTTGTTCATTCTCAGATTGACATATATACCCATCGACCACTTTGATTTAGTGCGATATCCACTCTTTTCAATAGTTTCATATATAATGTTTCACATCCTACATAATTTTTAATGCTGAAATAGATGATGATCTAATCGCAGAATTTTTAAGATAATTATGTAGGACTTAATATCAACCCACATGCTCATGAATCAGCCACCAATATAAGACTGAATTATTGCACCCTCTTCTTTGTACTTCTCTGATATATAATATATATATATATATAATATATAGAGCAAATATATATAATTCTTACTTCATTCTCCTATATACTTTTTTATATTATATCTATAGATTAGTACATTTATATTAGGTATTTATCTAAAAGTGTTTTACTACTATACTCAGCTCAAATGGCTTATTACCCATATAACTATATTACTATATATACTAATATTCTAACTATTCACAGTGATATAATACCTAAAATATATACTTAATAATATACTGATTATTCAAAGTTACACTAATGTTCAACAACTTAATAAATATATGTGATATTGAGGGGGAGCTATATTATATTAGCTTCCGAAGACATGGATAGTACGGCTTTATTAATATATGTAGTTAGGTTCTTTGTACATATCTAAGTCTATATTATAAACCATCTTAAGATGAGAAATCTGCATATGTTCTCACCACTGGATTTTCTCTCCGGAAGTCATCAACGAAGTACTCAAAAGCTCAGTTAATAATCTCTCGATAATCATGAATACTCTCGGCTCTCGACCGCGTTAAATCTCTATGTGAGCTCATCTATAAATCCATTATACTCTGAGAAAATTTCGCTCGCAATTCTCTATACCAACGATATTCGAGTTACTCAATTAACTGTGCTATATATCTAATTATCATCACATATACACACTCAACTTGGAGCGTGTGCAATACGTGTGTAGTAATAGTGTAAGATATATAATAATTACATAATCATAAGAAATATATCTCACCTAAGAATTAATATCTAATAACTATATCTGTAATTGTTCAAATTCAATATTTTACAAACTCTATATCTTGAACTTCTCGTAGTGGTCTTTGCCTGCCTTTGTAATAAAGTATATTTTATATTTTCTGATCCGATTATTATCAGCTATTTTTTTATTACCTGATATATATATTGTGATAAAGTGAATTGCTTCTCCAGTACTATCTATCCTATTAATATTCATATTGTTGCTTAACTTCTAATTTATCATTCTCAAAATAATGATCTTATTATCTCTGATTCTATATTCCACTATCAACATACATACGATTTTCTCGCACGAATATACTCCTCTCCATATAGTGACTATAGCGTTCCTCAAATCTTAAGATTATGGGTTTCCTTATGGAACTATAGCGAGGGATTTCTTCTTCGCTTACTTATTCCACGAATGCCTTAGAGCTCGTGCGAAAAAGAGGATACACTTTCGATTAGTGTTATGTGCAGCGGATTTTTGGGCAATGTTGTAATTGATGACGACATGTCTTTAGCGCAATATAAGATATAGTCCTCACCAATAATCATTCCTTTTTCGACAACTCCTCTTCTTTTTATTTGTACCTTTACTGAGAATGCTCGCAGATTGCGTTTTCCTACGTATATATAATGCTACAAGAAAATAATAATCCACATTTTGAGCATCACGGGTACATACGATAGGAACCCTCCACTAATATATAGGTATGACATATTACTATCATATCATAATGATATAATATATAGTATAATGGGGATATCATGAGTATACTATGAGTCAGGGTGATAGTATAGGCCACATACTCACATATACCTATTCACATATAATCACCCGCCATTCACTATATCTCTTTATTATTACTGTGATCATCATGTGTTCAATATTATTCTGTCTTCTGGGAAAGACAACAGATAATCACTCTTTATATAAGCTAATTTATACCTCTTTATACTGCTCAATCAAACTTTTTCTTCGGTATCTTACCCAGTCGTCATCGATATTCACTAGCATCGCTGATCACTATATACATCTCGTCTATATACTCTAAATCCGAACTTAATCTATCTCACTTTACACTGACTAACCATCTCAATTTACTATTATATTTATGTTGTTTCTTCTATATATGAACTCACCTTTCTACGTCACCTTCATACAATCTACACATTTATCAATAATTCATTCCTTTACATTTTTTCAATCTGTACTCATAACATTTAAAACTGACTCCTAAGATTGTCTATATAGATACATCATTACAGTGTACTTTCAGGATCACTGTTTCTATACCCTTCTTCTATAATTTCCAGACCAAAGCTCTAACTTAGCTCTTTCAATAGTACATCAATACAGACTTCACTGCCATTTCTTTTTTACCCTTCTCTCATTATCGCAATTTTTGTATTTTCCTATCTCCTACGCAACCCTCTTATGTGCGCACTAAGTGATTCTTACTTAGCTCTTTCATTCTACTCACAAACACAATACAGACTATTAATATTGCTTTAATCTGCACATAGCTTCTTATCTTACAGGTTCACATCGCTGTTACTCTACTTACAACTCCTGCCTCCTGTCTCGCATGATATACCTCTTCTTGAACTCTCTATCTTCATGTACTCTTTTTTTCCTGATAATATATTGTCTATCATATCTATTCCTCATAACATTTCTATTACTCCTTTCTTTTCTACTCACTACTAGAGCTAATACCTTACTCTTTATCTACGTTTAACTTGCAAACCTAATCTACTTTTACACTAATCCCTTTGTTGAATACCCGATATAAGTTCCATTGCACAAAATCATTACTCTATTCATATAGATTTATGATTTACAAAACACTAGCTTAATACTACGATATAATAAGTAAGTGCACCCTCTATTATTATATATATAATATATATTATATAATAATATATAATATATATTAATATATATATACTAATCTATATATTAATATATATATTATAATATAATATATATATATAAATATATATTATATACTATATATACATATAATATATTTTAATACTTATATATTATATATAATATAATATCAGTTACCTATATCAGTACTTAACTTAAATTAAATATATAATATTTATAGAGGTGTATATAGGTAGATAGCGACATGTAGCTCTAGTAAAGACATGGAGGGTATTTATATAATGTTAGTTGTGTCTTGTAAAACTGAGCTAATTAATATAAACTTTTGGTGAATTCGATATCGTATAATGAGGGAATCTGAATTCCATGAGATGATTTCCCTCATAAAGTTAGTTTAATCCGAATTCTGAATTCAGCTCCATTAAGTTATTAATTCTCATGCGTTATCTTAATATCCATTATACCTAGTGAAAATAAATAGCAATTTCAGATTTATCCGGATTCTCTCGCTAAATGCTAATTACCATCACATATACACCTAAACACCTTACGGATATATATATATATATTAATATATTTATATATTATATATATATATATATATATATATAATATAGTATATATATAATTATATATATATATTATAAATATTTAATTAAATATATGATATTAATATATATATATATATATATGTTAAATTGTAATAATTATTTGCAACCCAATTTAGATATCTATGATAAAAAGATTACGTTCAACTCCGATATAAGTGAAAATATAGTTAATATTAAGAGTTAAAGTTAATTTCAGTTATATTTTGTACTTTAATCTCATCTCATGCACTTCTCTCCTCTCTCCTGCAGTTGATATTTTATTATTTCAGCCTTCTCTTTCCTTGAGATTCTTTGGATAAGGCACATTGATCGCAACACATTGCACAATAGTGGATATCGAGTAGATTGTATGCAAATTTTTCAATTTCAGATAGATGAATAAGGTGACCACGACAACTCACATGAGTGAAAAAAGAATAAAAAAGCGACAACTCTTAGTCAACCCCTTTTACCCATTTTTGGTTAGAAAATTAGTCTTGCCGATACCAATATGTCGCGATCAGGAATACTCGCATGTTCATATTGAGCTTCATACGTGATAGACAGTCAGTAATGCGTAATCCCTCACTATATGTAGCATTCAATCAATTAGTAGTTGTTCATGATCTCAGGTTCAGGTGGGTACCTCCAACCATCACTAATACCTAATTTATACTAAACATAAAACTACCCGTACCTAATTTCACTCACCTTATATATGTTACCTTACATCATCGCCTCTGTGAATAAAAATAACTAACATTCCTTTCATTACTTTCACAGGCATTCCTTTACTGATCTCTCTCTCAATCAACTTTTTTCTTCTAGGTGATCTCCGATAAGTGATCTCGGTGTTCGATTCACTAGCTACAGTCATGATCACTATATACATACTCACGTAGTATATATCCAGATGATCGCGCGACTGAAAATGCGACGCATCATTTAACATCCGTGAATCGGTACAACCATTCGCGCAATGTCTCTCTGAAAAGATATCTGTGTGTGTCTTTCATGCGTATGTGCACTCTCTCTGCTCTCACCGAGACATAATGCGGCAATAGTCGAAGAATATACATCTTCATAGTCTCGTATTTCCTAATGTCTTCCTCGCACTTACCTTTGAGTTACGACTCACATATGAGTAAATATGGTTCTCCATTTCTATGAACATCTGAACTTTCTTAGATCGTATATCCTTCATAATAAGGACAATGTTGCGATTCCAGACGCCTAGTTGCCATTATTGAATTTTTTAATTTCCAGTTCTTCCTTTATTCTATTTATATATACAATATAATAACAGAACAAACATCGAGACTTTACTTGTCTCATGTCGAGGCATCTTACGACTACTGCTACCTGCTATTACAAGAAGGCGGGACGATGATGAGTTTCAGTGTATCCAAGTCACGACGCTAGAGAAGGGACTGGAAATCTATGTATCCGCAGAGTGCTCTTCGTTTCTACCATTCACATAACTTAGTCACTTTGTACATCACTGCTGTCAATATTGCTCTCTTGGATTCCCATTTTTAAACTTCAGACTTATTATACTCGCATAGAAAACTCGTAATATGCTCATCATTCCTCTGTAAACGCTTCAGTCGACCGATGAGAGCTTTCTCTCACTAGTCCATTATACCCTACTGCTTATCTACGGGTTTCTTCATATTCAAACTCCATTTCGTTGTTAGCACTATACACTGAAAAAATTCTCGCATACTATATCTAAATTCCTCTTCCTATGATCTGTCTACTTTTTAATTCATATTTACCATTATAATGAACAAATAAACTAAATTATTCTTTCCGGTCCATATATAATGATTATAGTGCAGCAATCACTCCTTATTAATAACCAAATTATTCTAACTCATAATCTTAATGTAATAATAGTGAATGAGTTACCAGATTTAATATTATAAGTATATAGCGTAGATAGTGAGCTTATATTATATATATATATATTATATATATATATTATAATTATAATACGTTATTATCAAGAAAAAGTGATTTAGTTCATTCTTACTTATTTCATAGGATCTTAGATGAGTCAGTCATACACACACTACATATAAAGTTTGTATATATTTTACTATTAATCACTAATATTCACTTTAGCATACCAACCTATCCATATGAAAGTAATCTCCAATACTCCTCCATACAAAGTATTAAAGGATTAAAAAAAAAAACTCTCTTATTAATATATTTATGTTTTAGTGTCTAGAGTTTTATATATTTTCAATTATTATATGTCATTTCTATTTTGTAAATTGAAATACCTTTATACATTAAATTTCCATAATATGGGATTCAATTTTAATATCTATTTTATTTGATTATTTTTTAGCCCTAGTGACGAATTCTTATTAAAGATATATATATATATATATATTATTAATTAATTAATATTATATATATATATATTAATTTATATTAATTAATTAATATAATTTAATTATATATTATTATTTATATATTAATATATATATAATATATATTTAATTATTGTAAATTAGTAATTATATGTATACTCCAATAGTCTATAAATGATCGGTGATTACTAATGTTGCTGCATAAGTAGTTTCCATATTAGAAGAGTTATTTTGTATATTATTAATATCCTATAGTACTCACTCTCTGAATAGGAGCATCTTTCTTTCCCATGTATATTTGTGTTATGTTTAAAAGGCCAAAAATACCTTCTCTTTCCTTGAGATTATCCCTTAGATTATATATAAATTTAAATTAATTAACTTAAAATAATAATTTAAAATATTTATATGTAATTGTGACCAAATTTTTCATTTACAGTAAGGAAATCCTACATGAGACCAAACTCGTTAACCTCAACATACCATGAACCAGACTCAAAACGCCAAGGATATATTCTCTTGCTCAATTCGAGAAAGTTAGTATGGAAATTATTCGACATAGGCTAAGGATGATCAATCAAAAACTATTTCCAAATTATTTAGTTCCTCACGGTCGAGCCACTTGAATCTCAAGGAATGTCACTCCCACCTTCACATATATTTAAATACTGATGACAGTGCCAAAAGAATATTAATAAGGTGATGAATAAGAAGTAAAAGGAATAAAACATAGCGACAGAAAAGTGGAAAATATGATACTCTTACGGTAAATATTTTACAGAAATATCTATAATAAGGAGTATAATAATAAATCATGTGATAAGTTGCTCAATTTGTTTTCTAAGTACCAACCAACTTTGGATTTAAACCACTTACTTTAATACAAAATCATAAATAATTATATATGAGTGACTCAAATAATATAAATGACTACTTATCCATAAGAAGTATATACTCCCAGACCTATATTGAAATAAATAAGTGTAATACGCAGTGGATATTTGCAACCATTTTCAATAGTGTTTGAAGACTCATTAGCTAGTTTCATAAGGACTTGTATAAAATGCATAGTGATGTTGCCCAAACTACGTGATATATACATCTGTCAAGAAAATATATAAAAATGACAACTGTATCTGTCGAGAGGAGAATAATCGAATATGAATGATAGATGAGAAAATAAAAATTACAAAAGATCAGAATTCGTGTAATGCGTAGGGGTGATTTTATTTCTAAGTGTCTAATATTTATACACACGCGGGATGAATCGGAAAATGCGAGGAAATGCTGGAGTGACTGCAAAATCTCATTTTTATAGTTTATCCTTGCTTCGTATCTGGTCTCAGTCTGCAATCTACTATGTAATCGGACAACCGATATGGCCTCTCTCATGCGTTCGATAGCATCATAATCTCTGCTATATATCCACGATATAATTTCTTTTCATCACTAGCATTCTCAAGATTATCATAAGTGTGATTTATGCTATCAAATAATGTTTGTGTGAGAGACTCTCAGTGTGCCTGCTAAGTAATAATTCCTCGTCATTTATTGTAATATGGTTATTATTCAGTTCTATCCTTATAGGACTGTCCATGAGATATTTAATTTAATTATAAACAAGCGAAGGAAACTTGTCAGGGCGAATTACTCGTTGCCTTAGTCTACATCTCTTTACCGTTATTAAGAGATGGTGCCTATCTCTAATCATATGTTGAGCGCATTATACTCATAGAGACTCATAGTCACGGTGATAGGGGTAAATCATTATATGCTAAATGTTTTATCGTTAGTTCATAATGTTTATATTGTAAATATGGTTTTTGATAAATTATATTACCCGTGAACTCCGTAATATTGATATAAGGGCTATATAAGTGATATATTTGCCTTTGTATATAGGTTATTTATAATTAATTGTGGAAGTTTATTATATATTTGAATAATATATATTAATACATTTATGTAATTAAAATATATATATATATATATATAATATTCATCATTATAGTGACTAAGATTGGATAATTGAACCCTTATACTCTTCTCCTTTATAGATGGGTGTATTATATTAATCTAATATAATAACATTGTGTCCACGACTCTCTATGGTTGTGATAAAGAGTCCAGATTTTTAGATGCTCCGAAGTACCTACCGGTCTTATATATAAATAACGTTTAATTCCGATATAGTTGATTACTAATTTTACTTCTCCTCTAATAAATTACACCCTGCGCATATACAACTAACTATACAGTGCTATTACTACTTATATATATAACTTATCCATTTCTAACTTTAGGTAATACACTCCTATAGTTATGACCTCTAGACGATAAGTTTATATATAACTGAGAATAATAAAAGTTTAAAAGGAATTATAAAATATATAACTTTTTATACATATGTATGTATATCTTTACAGTACAGTTTTATTATTTCTTGCAGACTTTATTGATCTTATTTGAATTTGAAAACCTTTAGATAATTTATCATATATATCCGTGAACTATGGCACTGTTTTATTAAACTTAATATATAATATTAATTTTACATATTTTTGTATGTCAACTTTAAAGATATATAAATATATATAATATATAATATATATATATATATATATTATATATATATATAATATATTATTATTTAAATAATACATATTATATATATTAAATATATATAATTATATATAATAATATATAATATATATATAATTAAATATATATATAATATATATATATATATATATATATATATATATATATATATTATATATTATAATATAATATATATATATTAATATATATATTATATAATATATTATGTATAGTATGTATGTATGTTGTTATGTATATGAATATATGTAATAATAATTCATAAATTACTCTTTTCATCATGGGGAAATCCATATCATGATTTTTTGAGGGTAACTAAGGATACACTGCCCAATGATCTAATTTTCGTAAATAACTCTATATATAAATAAATTATTAACATGCTAACTTACTATAATAATTATATCTATAGTCCATAAGCTAGGTTATCACAATCTCATACAGCATAAAAGTAAGTGGATATTACTCTCTCACTTGATATAATCAAAAGTATTATGACCATAGGAATATTATTCGACATTGACTAAAGGTATGATCTCAATCCAATAAATAAACTTTTTTTTCTTGAATCAAAAGTGCATTCTACAACTGATTATAGAGGACTCCATAATATGCTATAAACTACTTATCAAAGTATAATCATAGTGACGTGATAATACTTACCAACAGAAGTTTAAAGGAGTAAAGAAGGAAAAGGAAAATACTAATAAGGATCAGTAAATGAGGTAAATAAGATACTCTTACTTAGTGATATATAATATTTCATGAGAACTCTAAAAATAGAGTATATATTATATATATATTATAAGTGAATAAAAATATACTATGTTATAGTTGCAGTGTTATTCGAAAGCTATAACCAAACTTTTATTTTTTTAAATACCTTATTTTATATACAAAATTCAATAATATAAGGCTAATTTGTAAATACTAAACTAAATCAATGATAGATTCCCGACCTTATTGGAATATAAATGTAATTACCGCTAATAGTTGGTTATTTTGCATATCACATATAATAAATTAACCAGATTTTAACATTATAAGACTGATAAATCATGTGTGACCAAACTATGTAATTCCTTCAATCTCAAGAATAAATATATATTAATTATAAAAGAAATAATATTATTTGTTGAAATAATATATTTAATTGATATGTGGTGTGAGTGAATATAAATAAAATACGAAGATCAGATTTAATGCTAGTGTGGTAATAATACTTGCTTATATTTACAAGCACGATATGAGGTATAGGACAGCTGATACTGCATAATTCACCTTATTTTAAGTTTTACTATATATATTTAGCTCATAATGGTTATCTAGATACAATTATATAATGGATAACTATCAATAAAGTCCATCTCTTTTTTATATGAGTGGATGAGATAGATATCATCACACAGCATCTAATTATATAAGTGATATTGTTTATCTTTCAATTGATTTATAGAAGATTCAAATATTCCTGCTAATTAAAATTCCTATGTTATTTAATAGTTATATATAAGTAAGGGATAATGCATCTTAATATGGTATATACCTTAGCTGAATGATTATATACAAGCAGGATTTCAGCTATAACCAACTAAATGTGATACTTTTATTACTATCTCTATTGCAAATTAGTTCTCTCTCACCATTGATTTGCCATCTATATATATTATTATATATATATAATATATATAGTATATATATACATATAATATCTACTAAGTATATATATTATATATATATATATATGTATATTAATTATATAATATATATTATATTATATATATATAATTTTAAATATATATATATATATATATATATATATATATATATATATTATATATTAAATTAATTAATAATATTATATAATATATATTAATAATAATCACATGACTCTATAGATTAGGATATATTTGTAGAACCCCTTTAACCTTTAATAGGATTGTGATGTTAATACTATAATATATAATTGTGCCCCCAGTGATTTATAAGCCTCTCCCCGTGTTATAAATCACCACATGATTAATGTATATTACCTATACATAATAGATATATAAATCTATTACTATATAATAACATAATATGTTTCATAATGTTCTACCTGTATGTGTAACCCTTACATTTTCAAACTCGGAATTATTGTTACTCATAAATACTATTGAGAAATAGTAAGATTAATATAGTAAGTAAAGAGGAAATTGTATTCCATTGTAACTTACTCATCAGTTATACTTATCAGTCCCACGAACTCATATATATATATATATTATATATATAATATATAATTGTAATTAATAAGAAGGCTGGTGCTATTCTAATTAAGGCCATATAGTATATATATATAAGGAGTACTTAAGTCATGGATAATAATATGTGATAATAATTATTAAAATATTACGTATTTATTAGTATATAAATGTTAGTTATCCAGTAACTTAAGTAATTCATAATGTATATATAGGTTATATATTATATATGTTTTTAGTGACGTGAATGTTTTATAATATGCTCCTTTACTCACTTATATGAAGGTGATATATAATAGTAAATACTATGGGAATAACTATAATAAATATATTTCTATATGTAATATAATAAAGATGAGTAGTAATTAGATATAGTATGTTGATATGTATGTATGTATATAATTGTATATATGTATGTATATTAGTTATATTATAATAGTTATATATTAATGATAATATGATATATCATATGACGTTGAGTAAGATATATGGATATTGAATTATAATGATTATAGTGATTTCTAAGTGTATTACTAATTATAATAAATCTAATTATTAGAAAATACAACTCATGATTTATTCTCTCATGCTACTAATAATTAAGTGTAATAATGGTACAGTAAAGAAGTCTAAGAATATAATAAATCATCTCCTAATGGTAATTCTAAATCTCCTCGCCGCGCTTCAGATAATTATAGTCCTGTGCTTATAGGTTTTCTCTCTACGCTCATTTAATAAAATTAATAAATATGAAAAATGTAATAAAACTAGAGACTAAAATTGTATTATATTATATAATAGTATTATGTATATATTTATATAAGTAGGTAATGCAATGTGAAATTATGCAGATAAAAGTTTGATGATATAATGAGTCTTGTTGAATAAGATACTATATATATATCATATTATATAATAGATATAAAGGTAAATATAAATGTCTATACTTTTCAAATGCTGATTTTAGTTTATTGTAATAAATAATTTTTAGTTCAAATTTTTTGTAAAATGTTATTCTCATATATATATGTTAATGATATATATAGTATAATACGTGTTAGTCACAGAATAAAGTTTATTACCCAAATATACTGATGAGAGAAACTTATTATCCATAGTAAAATAGTAAACAAAATAATAAACACCTAATATATGTCATGGTAAAATCTTAATTACTAAGTACTAATTTCTATTATATAGTGGTAATATGTAACTCTTTAAATAATACATATTTTTTTATAATCAACATATATAGCCACAGTTAATAAAAGGAACCAGTTTGGTGTTTGTGTTTAATATTGAACTTATAATATATAGTTATGAAACTACTTTATCGTTCCACATAGTTATTATTTATAATATATATAATGGTCATCATCAAAAATAGTCATATCAATTATGCCTGTGCTCATCTCTATATATCGTATAACCACATCATGATCATTCATAAACTTCTACTCCTGTATGTGTATATATTTATTCTCAATATAGGATATAAGTAAGTATAAAAAATATAATACTGAGTACTCTTAAATCGACGTTGGCTTTGAGATTTTCATGTAAAAATATAAAGATGAACCTAATAAACGACTCTATTTGAATGATCTTCAGGAAAAAAACAATTCTGCTGTATAATATATTATATAGTTTATATATATATATATATAGTATGATATATATATATATTGTGTGTGATTGATACTAGGGAGTATCTGTTCTGTTCATTCCTTACCATCATTTTATTGTTATAACTATATAATGTACCTCATATCTCAAATTTTAAGCTCTACACTAATACAAAGAATTATTTAAAAGTGACTCTCATGTAAAAATACTAGCAATGATAATCAATAATCATACTAATATATATTCATTCTATTCTTAGTGTACTACACCAAATCTCTACGCCACCAAAATAAGTAATAGTTTGTCCAAATTTGTGGAGGAGAGATAATGAGAACATGAGAGAAAACGTAGGACATGTGGTTCGTATGTACCTTAGTGACTTTACCTGTCATAGCTGTCACTTTAATCTAATATGTGATAAGAATACGACGCTCGCTCGGTAGCAGAAAGCATAAGAACTCGCAGTGCTGATTTTAGGGATATAAGCTAATTAGATTGTCAACTGTTTCTTAATTTCTTAAGTACACTTTAATTCTTAGCAACCAAAATGTTGGTTGCTCTATACAGTAGCGAAGATGTTGGCTATCGTTTTGAAAAAATTCACAATTGAAAACTCTTCTGGTCCTGACCATTTTTTTGAAAGTGCTCCTTCTTCATAGATTGCAATAAAGAATGATGTGTGTGTAATTATCTCATCTTATGGTATCAGATGAATCTCAAAGCATGTGGAGTGACGTATTAGTCTCGCATAAATAATGAGAGGCTGTTCATTATAGATTCATCTAATAAAGTGTGGCTTTTCTGAGGTATCTCAAAATTGCGTCCACCCATTGAGATAATATTCGGTTTTAAATAGAGGTTTACAGTCCTCTCATATTTGATATAATTTATATTGAAAACAAACCTTGCTTTTCTCAACGCTTCAATTAGACACATAGTCAAGAAGATCTCTAAATAAAAGTAACCCTCCGCAATCGCTTCATCATCCTTTTACCTTTGCTCTCGAGGTATTTGACTGCTTTATGAAGATGTGTTGTCTCATACTATATTAGAAAGAATATAGTTATACATAATGGATTGTACACTCTACATTACTAGATATTTCCATGAAAATAAGAGCCAATGAAGGTGTAAGAGTGTGATGAAGTAAAGGGATTTCCATAAAGGTAAAAAATGAATGGTGTGTTCTCTTATATCTTTCAAATAGTGCTCATAGCATTCACGTAATTATATGTAACATGTAGTTCTTAGCTGTCGAGAAAAGAGATGTTTGAGTGATACGAGGCAATTTTATAAGTGCAGGTCCAACTAAATGTACATGGTATGGTGAGCGAGCTTGCTGACCTCGCTCACTCAGAAGAAGCTCTGAAGATCATATTTTTGTCTTCATGAAATGCTATCTTAGTCAAATAATGGAGGACGTTTAGTGCACGTAAAGGTCTCTATTCCCAAACTATCATTGTTTGTGTTTCAACCAAGAGTTTATTAGTGTACTTCCAGTTATATAAAGTGTATACTACTATTTCATATTGTCATCAGACTCTGTCTCTCTGTGCGCGATCTTACTCTTTCTTTCTTCTCTCTCTCCTACGTCCATCTTCTCTCTATTTCTCCTTCTCTCTCTGTCTATCTGTCTATCTGTCCTATCTATTAAACATCTACTCTCTCTCTCTCTCTCTCTCTCTTCTCTCTCTCTCTCTCTCTCTCTCTCTCTCTCGTCCTCTCTTTTTCTCTCTCTTCATACTCTCTCCTCTACTCAATGCCACTATATATTCAATTTGCCTTCTCTATACTATGGACTCCTCAAAATTGTGATACGACCTGGGCACAAGTTCTTAATAATGGCATCACCAACAATCACACTGCCTGCTCTCGTACCAACATTCATGATCATTCCAAAACATTCTCTCACCTGTGTTCGATGTATCGCTATTTCAAAAGTTAAGATAGTAAAAATGAAAATGTTCAGCACATGATATATGACTAGTCCTATGCGTTCGTTTCTTGAAGAAGAGAGAGCTTGGATGGTTATATTAGGGGACCTTTGACCTGCAGTTCTCGTTGCATTCCCGTATGGAATAAATTTGAATGTTTAACAACTGGATATAGGTACAACATCCTAAGCAAACCAGAATGCTTCATTTTTATTGAAACTGTAGCCATTGACTGATTTGACATCACCTCATCATGTTTTGTAATTGTATCTGCTCTCTTCGCTTTCTTTTATCATTGTGTTGTAGCTGGCTGTTAATCAGAGTTCTGTCCCAACCAATCATCTCAAATCTATATACGATTATCCTTATCACTTAGTTGTTAACCTAACCATGCTGAGTGAAAAAACAACTCATATACAGTCACATAATAGTCACACAGGCATTGTTCTAATAAATCTCTTAAAGACACGTATGATTTATCTTTCTAATTTTAAATTAGTCCTTTTCACATTTTGTTAATACACAAATATACTATTCCTCACCAATAAATAGTGTGGATTCAATTGAAGTACACAAATAAACTGTAAATACCTCGCATTAAAATCCTATTAACCTCGCGACATATTTGTAATTTACATGATATTATAATGGGAATAATGAGTGTGTGACTCAATGAAAGATAAAATATATAATATAAGTGGCAATATATATAATATATATCATAGTTATTATTATACTATAATATGAGGTATACTTAAGATCCATTTCTATTAATTATATTTTATTATTATAATACTTTTAGGATAGATTTAGAAAAGCTATAGTTTGAAAATTCACAATTAATATTATATATATATATATATATAATATATCATTATTACTTTAAACATTTATTTTAATATATTTTCTTCTAAACTCTATTGTACTTTATTTTATGGTTCGTCGGTGAAAACTGGAATGATGCAGCAGTGTGGAATGATCTCTTCTCTCATACCTCTAACGTATTCTATCGGTAGAGCTGTTGGCATACCATTACCATGATAGTGCGTACTCTTGATTCTAAGATTTCAGGTCTCTCGACTCTGCAGAATATTCTTTATCAGTTAAAAGACCGCCTGCATTCAGTCTTGCGTAAGGTATTAAAAAAAACAGCTATTTTTCCTTCACAATCATAATATCAAGAGACGTTTGCCGCGTATAACAACTTTATCGACATCTGTGGTCACAGTAGTAAGTGAATAAAGTGACTTAGTTTTTAGTATATGCGCAGGAGAATGTTTCTGTGACTCTTCAGATGTTTCATCTTCACCAGAACTTTGTTTGCTCCAATATATACGTGATACAGGAATTGCGGAATGATAGTTTTCGATATTTACAGGAGGGACCGGTGTTGGTTTCTTGAACCAGGTAAAATCGAACTCTTCCCCCCTCCCCCCAATAAAAAAAACAATATCTTAAAATTTCTAGGTCTATATTGTCTATAAAGTTATTTTCTTGACTTTTTTTCCCCGTGTTTACTCAATCGAAGTTGAGGTTAATATCTTTCAAGTTTGAAAAGACATCTGTGGGCGAAGAAGGAGAGAAGTAAGGAAATATTGACATATAAATATTTTAACTAAATTATAATTGCATTCAATAATATGAATTATATAAATATATACACGTGAACATTCAAAACATTTGTTACAAATTATTCGCGCAACACACAATGTCTTACACAAATACGTCAAGCGATCCCTCGAGTGGCGAATATTAGTAACTCTAGCCCCACAATATGATGGGCTTATATAATGATGTAGGGTGAAGTTAATAGATAGGACTCTATTTAAAATATTTATTATTTATCAAAAACTCAATAGGTGTGTTATTAGTATATTACTAGGTTTATGACTTTTTTCAGATTGTAGTCTTGTTCGACTCTCACACTAGAATCTCACATGCTCATCTCTGGTCTTCTCGGTTCGTGAGGCTCTTCGTAGATCTCGGTCCTTACGATTTCTTGGAATCGTGTTTGTCTTGCTGTGGTTCAAAAATTTTGATTATTCTCTCGTCAATTACTCTCTCATCATCACTCAGTGCTCTCATATTCCTTCATCTATTTGTTTTCTGTATTGTTTTCGTTGTGCAGTTATTTTACACCTCCTAATACGTTTGACATTTCCCTTGTCAGGTCCCTTTCTATTTGAAACATTCGGATCGGACTGTAGAATGAGTTAGAAATTTTGACCTTTCTTCGTGTTATAAAGTAATCGCTACTCCTTCTTCTTGTGTCCTCAAAAAAATGAGCTTGAGCTCTCTCTTCTAAATCGTCTCTTGGCCTCTCTTACACCTTCTCTCTCTACTCTACTCGCTCTCTGCTACGCTCTTTCTTCCTCTCTCCTAGCGTCTAATCTACTATAATCTTTCTACTATGTCATCATCACTCACTCACTGCTCCCTGTCTCGAAAGCACAACTTAATATTAGCGAATCCATGTTTGTCGTAAACTTGTCTTGCTCCTAAAAGTTTGTCAATCTCCTCTCTTCTCTCTCTCTCTTACTCTCCTCTCTCTCTCTCTCTCTCTCCCAGACATCTCTCTTCTTCTCTCATGGCATACTTTAATTTAGTGCTATATTAATATAGTACCTTATATGAGTGGTTAACCGTAGTGGGATCTCCAAAGCACTCATCTGCCCTTATGGCTCTCATATACTGCCCATCATTTCCAAGAGTAATAAATAATATATTTATAATCTTTTCAATTCTTTTTAAAAATTAGTTCATTCAATTTTGTGTGTAGAAATAGCTATAAACAGTAATAAAATCATATTCTTCCAAATCTCTATACAGCATCACTTCAGTTTTAGTGGTACAAATTGTACCCTTTATAATCTTTCGTAAATTCCTAAATAATTTTAGATTTACTTTCTTTTCATTTGTAGTTGGCTGTTAATCAAGCCCAACCAAATCTAAATTAAACTTATCCTTACCTAGTTTAACCTAACCTGCTGGAAAAAACTAAATCTATGAGGAGAATGCTTAAAAACGTTTCAATTTAATCTTTTCACATTTTTTAATTAAATATAATTTAAAGTACAATTTACACATAATAAACCATAAAAATCCTATTAACCTCATTTTTAATAAGATATGAAAGGGAATATGAAATATAAAAGCTTATTTTACATACAGGAATTTTATTCGTAAAAATTATATATATATATATATATTCATATAAATTTCTTAAATTTATATAATTATATCCATATTTATAAAAAAAATGTATATATATAATATATATATATAATATATTATATTAGGGTCGTTCGGAAAACATAGGGGGAAGATTTTTTCCTCGTATCTTCGACGGGAACCAATAAAATGAGATTTTCTAAATTTCAGCTCGATTGGATAACGTTAAGACCTGCCTGTTCAGCCGTAAGGTATTAAAAAACAGCTATTTTTCTCAATAAATCAGAGAGTTGCCGCTATAAAATTAGATCGGATAATACTAGGAAAGTGACTTGTTTTTAGTTTTGCAGAGAATGTTTCTGGCTTCAATCTCATTGAGTAGCCAAATTCACCGTAGCCGAAAAAAAGCGCGTCAAATTTGCAGCAACGTTAAGTAGTTTCAAGAACAAATTCTTAAACAATGTATGGTGGTATGTAAAACATAATAATTGACATTTCAAATTACAAGACAGATTTTATGTTACGACCTAGGAACATTCTCATAAAGTCTTTTTTAGCACCACTCTGAATCTTTAAAATTCTTCACTACAATCTTTTTACTTTTTGCTCAAATGGAGTCAAAATACCGTTAAAAACTAATTTCGTAAGTTTAGCAACATAATTGGCAAGGTGTGAAATTTAGCGAAAAAATCGAATACTTTTAGAAAGAGTGGTTGAAATGTGAAAATTTAAGAATGAGCGTAATTTTAGAAGTAAATAATTTTAGTTAAAACTAGGTTTTTTCACACATAATAAATATTGGTCATTAGAAAAAACAAATATTTGAGATTTCATTAAAAAAAAAAGCCAATTTAAAAACACACCGAAAACTATTGATAAATTCACTTTAATCTGGCTTGTTGAAATTGCATAATCATAAAAATAATATTAGAAACTTTGCAAATGCTTAAGTATAATACTTTTAATGCTCAAACCTTTGAACATTACGTAATACTGAAACATTTGAATTTAGGTCAAAAATGTATATTAGAGTTTACTACAATTCTGTAGTGGTGAAAAATTTGAGAACAAACAAGCGTATTTTAAGAAGAGTTAAATTTTTACTATAAAACAGGTTTCACACTAAATGAAATATCTTGGATACTTATAAAACTTAATCAGTTTGGAAATATCAATTAAAACTCAATTTAAAGACGACTAAAACTATTAATAAATTCCATTTTCTGCTTTCATCTAATTTTTGAATGAACATCATAATTATTTTCAAATCTGAAATACCGTAATAAACTCAATTTTTGAAGATTTACCAAATATTCAATGTTTAAAGTCTTAGGAAAAGGATTGAATACTTTAATAAATAAAATTGAGCAGAAAATTGCTCCAAAAGTTAAGCAAAAAGCGTACTAGAAAAAATCTAATTTCATCATTACAAAGTTTCAAACTAATGAAAATATTGGTAGTATAAAAACATATATTGAATTGCATAAAAAAACCGTCAATTCTAGAACCTAAAAAGTCATTAATAAATTTCCTTTTGCTTTTTGAAATTGGTATTATCACATGATAAGCACGCATTATGTTTGTCAAATGCTGAAATCCGTTAAACAACTCAATTTTACACGAATTCTAGCCAAGTAATTTAAATTTGAAATTTAGGAAAAAAATCGACGTTGTAGAGAGTATCCTAAATTTATGATGTTGAAAATGAAGGCAAAAAGGCGTAAGTTTAAGCCAGTAAAATTTTTTATCTAAACATAGGTTAATTCACAATACTAATGAAATATTTGGTACTTAAAAACAAATATCATTGAGGAATGCTCTCTCATAAAAAAAAACGTCAATTAAGAACCTAATTAACAACAAAAAATAACATTCTCTCCTTTCTGCTTTGCTTGAAATTGCATTTCACATGAAACACATTATTTTCAGAATCGCCTGAAACAATATCCGGTAAAAACCCAATCTTTAAGATTCTACCAAAGTATATAAAATATTGGAAAATTTAGGCCAAAAAATCGTACTTTTAGAGTACTAATATTATGATAAGTTGGAAAATCTTCAACACCAATCAACAATGGACTGAAAGTTATAGAATTTATTAAAACTAAGAATAATGAATAATGATAATATTGGTATATAAAACAAATATTGAAATTTCATTAAAAAAACGTCAATGTAAGAAGACAGATAAACTATTAATAAATATCACCTGGAACAGATGCTTTCCAATGCTTTTCCGTTAGCAATAAAATACTTATGCTTTTACAATGCTGAAAAATACCGTTAAAAACCAATTTAACGAATTATACCAATAATTTCAGAATGTTGAACATGAGGAAAATGTACTTAAAGAGTTGCTTAATGCAACTGCGAGAATTTTCGGAAATAAAGCAGTAATATTTAGAATCGAGACGTTACTTATACACGATTTATTAAAAGATGAAATGTTGGTACGATATAAGAAAAGCAAATGAAATGTGAAATTTCAAGTTAAAAAAACCTTCCAATTTAAGGTACATCGAAAACGTATTTCTGAGATAGGTATGAGGCTGCAAAAGTTTGGGCATTGGCAGGTAATAAAGATTCAGCTTTTTTCAATCTACAAAACGAAGTTCAGGTTGGCATTGTAATTTTCTAATTATTAACAAATACAAATTTATAAATGGTTAAATATAGGAACACAATCGTAATTTTATAAGAGTTCTAATTTGTAATGTAAAATTTAAGAAAAGGTAATGGTTAGAAGTAAGATTTTTATTAAAGCAGGATTTTCACAACTAATAAAGATATTGGTAGTTATAAAAACAAACTAATGTTGAAAATTATTAAAAAAAACGTCCTTTTAGAAGCACCTAAAAACTAGGTAAATAGAATTCGACTTTCTGCGTTTTGGAAATTCATTTCAATGAAAACACATTATTTGTCAAGTGCTTAAATACCGGTAAAATAACATATTTTAAGATATTGACAAAAAATAATTTACAAATGTTGAAATGATTAGGAATCGAACGCTACTTTAAGTAAGTCTTAAATTATGTACATCGTAGAGACAATATTAAGAAAGAAAGCGTAATTTTTAGAAGTTAAAATTGTTATATTAAAATGTATTTCAATACATTTAAAGAGGTTTCATTGGATATAAAACAAAATAGTTGAATAATTTACAGTAAAAAACGATCAATATTAGCAGCACCTCAAAAACTATGTAATTAACTGTACGTTCGCTATTTAAGGCAATTGCGATTCTCAATGAACCAATGATGATTGTTTATCAAAATGCGCTTAAATCCGTTAGCAAAACTCAATATTTCAAGATTTACAAGAATCAATTGGCAGATTGTGTGGACATTTAAAGGAAAGTAATACGTACCTTTTAAGAGTATCTAAAATTGTAATCGTGAAAATTAAGAAACAAGTTGGTAATTTTAAGATAGTTAAAATTTATTAAAAACAGTTTAATTAACTAATCGAAAAATATTGAATATCATATCTAAAACACAATTCTTGAATTACGATTAAAAACTGCGGATTTAGACCACCTAAAAATCTGCCTGTACGTACTACTCCTGTAAGCGCACATTCTAAATTCGTCCTTTTCAGCTTTATATGAGAATTGCATAATTCACATGACAATTTTTTTTGTCAAATGATGAAAATACCGTTATCTTATCTTTAAGTTTACAGAAATAATTTCAAATGTGGGGAAATTTAGGAAAAAATGCGTGACTTTTAAGAGTATCTAAAATCTGTTAATGTGAAAATTTAGAAAAAGCGTAAATGAACAACCAGTTAAAATTTATTAAAACAGAGTTCAAACTAATGAAATATTGTATATCAAACCAAAATAATTGAAAGTCATTACAATGAACTGTATTTAAGAATGTCAACAACTAATCTAATTAATGTCACGTTTTCACTTTATTTGAAATGCAATTCAATGAAACACATTACTATTTCAATCAATTGCTGAAATTCCCGTTAAAAAAAACACCAATTTTAAGATACCAAAGATAATTTTCAAATGTTGACAATTTAGCGAAAAAAAATCTTACCTAAAGAGTATCTAAGAATTACGTAAAATGTGAAAAATTATTAAAAGTTAGAATTTTGGAATGTATAATTTTTTATTGAAACAGATTCAAACAAACAAATGAAAAATTTATGGTGATATAAAAACAAATATTGAAATTCATAAAAAACGTCAATTTAAAGACACCTAAAACTATTTAAATAAACAGCTTTTCTGCTTTTAGAAATATCACATTTTCAATGAAACACATTTTTTTTCAATCTGAAATACCGTTAAAAACTCAAATTTTGAAGAATTTACAAAAAGATTTCAAAATGTTGAAATATAGGGAAAAATCGTTAACTTATTTAGCGTCTCAAAATAATGTGAACATAAAGAAAAAGCGTAATTTTAGAATTTAAATTTTTTATAAAACAATTTTTAACTAATACCAGTAATGTTAATAAAAACAAAAATATTGATCAATTCATTACAAAACTCAAGTTTAAGACAGACCTAAAACTATTATAACATATTGCTTCTTTTTAGCTTGTTTGAACTTGCACTTCATGAAAACATATTTTTAATTTTCAAAGAATTATTTACTTATAAAAACTCAATTTTAAGATTTACAATAATTTTTAACAATGTTGAAATTTAGGAAAAATTCGGTACTTTAAGGAGTGCTAATTTGTAATCGTGAACGAATTTGAAGAGAAAAGCGATAATTTAAGAGTTAAAATTGTTTATTAAAAACGAGGTTGTTCACAACGTAATTTTATCAAATCTATTCTTAACAAGCTTTGGCCACATATTCAGAGTTATTTCGATATCGTAGGGTTATAAGGACACCTTCATCAATTAATAATTGTCTTTTCTGCTTTTTTCTAATGCTGTTCAATGAAACACATTATTTTTCAAAGGCTGAAAAAAATACCGTTAAAACCCAATTTTAAGAAGTTACCGCCAAGATCAATTTCAAAAGTTGAAAGATTTAGGAAAATACTACTTTAGAGTCGTAAAAATTGATAAGGTGAAAATTAGAGAAAGCGTGAATACTCTATAGGATTGGTTTCTTTAATTAACAACAAGTTTTCACAATAATGAAATATTTGGTAATTAAACAAATATTGAAATTTGCATTAAAAAAACGTCAATGTTAGAGACGCTTAAAACTATTAATAAAGTTCGCTTTTGCTGCTTTTTGAAATATTGCATTTCAATGAAACACATATTTTTCAAATGCTTAAATCCAGTTATATTGTAATAGTTGAAGAATTACCAAAAATTTCAAATGTTGAAATTTCAGGAAAAATCCTTACTTTTAAATCCTAAGTTTGTAATTTGAAATCTAAGCAAAACTAACTTTAGACGTTAAAATTTTTATTTAAAAAAAAGTTTTTCAAAATAATGAAAGTATTTGGTATGATAAAAACAAATATTGAAAGTTCATAAAAAAACGTCAATTAGAGACACCAGGAACAACACTTAATAATTCTCTTTTGCTGGCTTTTGAACATTTGTATGTTCGAATAGAATACAGCAGATTATGTTCTTAAGAATGAAACTGAAAATGTCCGCTAAGAAATTCATTTTTAGACTATTACCAAATACACTTTCAACTGGTTCGAAATTTAGGCGAAAAATCGTTATGTCCAACGGAAGGAGGTATCTAAATTAGTAAATTGTGAAATTGTAGAGAAAGAAGCTAATTTGTATGATAAAATAATTTATATTAAATTTTCACAACTAAGAAATATTTGGATAATAAAAACACAATATGAAAGTTCATATAACAATGATTAAAATACAGGACATCTAAAAAGTTAATAAAATTACTTTTTACTGCAAGGGTAAATTAATTAATTGTCAATGAAAAATGGAATTTTCAAATGCTGAAAAAAATACCGTTAAAAAAAAAATTGGATTTAAGAATTACAAATATTATCAAACTACTATAAGAGTTAAAATAAATTTGAGAACGACGCTTTCTAAAATTTGTAATTGTTAAAATTAGGAAAAAAAGCGTGAATTTTAGAAGCTTAAATTTTTTATTAAAACAGGTTTTCACAACTAATGAATATCGTTGGTATGATAAAAACCAAATATTGAATTTCATCTAAGAAAACGTTTCCAATTTAGACACCGTAGAAACTTTATTAATAAATTCGCTTTTTCTGCTTTTTGAAATTTGCATTTCAATGAACAATTATTTTTTTCAAATGCTTAGAAATACCGTTAAAAACATCAAGCCAAAGAGGTACAAAATAATTTCAAATGTTGAAATTTTAGGAAAAATCGTACGTTAAGAGTTCTAAATTTGTGTAATGTAAAAATTTAAGAACAAGAGACTTACAAATTTAGAAAAGTGAAAATTCTTCACTTAAAACAAGTTCTAGTAAAACTAATAAAAGTCATTGGTATATTAAAAACAATATTGAACATTCATTTACAAATACGCAACTTTGACACCTAAAAACTATTAAAAGTAAATTCTCTTTTCAAGCTTTTTGATAAATTGCATTCCAATGAAACATTTTTTTTTTCAAATGATGAAAAAAGTGTAACACGAGGTCGATGTTCAGAGGAAAATGTTTGCAAATTTCTAGAAACATCGTGAAACACAGGTTAAGTCGCTAAATTTCAACATCGTTTCATGTTAATGCAAATTTTGACAGGAGAAAAGGCAAAGGAAATCGGTACTTAAAAATTATTATGTAGGTTTTTCTATGAGATAGGAGAATTTGTAATGGTGACATTTAAGAAAAGTCAAGTAATTTAAAAGTTTAAAAGATTTTTAATTAAACAGGTTTTACAACTGAATGAAATTTTGACTTATAAAAAACAAAATTTGAATCATTAAAAAAATCAAATTGGAACACCGAAAAAACTATGAATTAAATTCACTTTTTCTGCTTGTTGAAATTGAATTTCAATGGATGAATCGGAAACACAGTTATATTTTTCCATGCATGAACAAATTACCTGTTAAAAAATCAATTTAAGATTTACACAATAATTTTCAAAATGTTGAAATTTAGAGAAAAATAGTACTTTTAGAGGTGTATGGAAATATGTAAGGATGAAAAAATTGAGAAAAGCGTGTTATTTTAGACAGTTAATATTTTTATGATAGGAAAACCGGTTTAAATGACAGCAACTAAGATTCTGAAATATATGTATATAAAAACTAGGATATTGAAATATCGTCGGGATGTAAAAACATTCAATTTTATGACACCTAAACTATTCGTAATAACATTACACTTTTTGCTTTTTAACATGGCATAATTCAATGATACCAATATATTTTCAGATGTGAAAACTTAACCGTTAAAACTCAATTTTAGAATTTACCAAATATTTCAAAAGGATGTTGAATTTCAGGAAAAATCGTACTTTTAAGAGTTCTAAATTTTAAATGTTGAAAATTTAAAAAAAACGGGAATAAAATAAGTATCAAATTTTTTATTAAAACAGCGTTTTACTACCTAATGAAATTGGTATATAAAAACAAATATGAAATTTATTAAAAAACGTCAATTTAATGTACAGCTAAAGATATCTAAGTAAATTTACGTGACTTTTCGGCTTATCTTGAAATTGTATTTCAATCGAAACACAATTATTGTTTTCAAATACATCATTTCTGTGAGAATGAAGATCTTGTTAAATTACAAATTAATTCAGAATGTTTAGTATTTATGAAAAATCGACTGTAAGAGTTACCTAGATTTGGAATGTTAAAATTAAGCAAAAAGACGTGAATTATTAGGAAGTTAATTTTTACTTAAACAGGTTCACAACGTAATGAAAATATTGGTTATACTAAAAACAAATTTAAATGTCAATTAAAAAATATTCAATTCTGAAACACCAAAAAACAATTAAAAAGTTCTCTTCTCTGCTTTTGTGACATTAATAGTCAAAAGCACATTAATTTTTAAAGAACAGGTTATTTGAATAAACATAATAAATTTTAAGCGATTTACCAATAATTCAAATGATTGAATTTTAGAAAAAAATTCTACTTATAAGAGTTCTAATTGGTAATGTGAAAAATAAGAAAGCCCGAATTTTAGAGGATAATTTTTATTATAAGACAGGGTTTTACACAACTAGATGAATATCTTGAGATATAAAAACAAATTATTGAAATTCGATATACAAGAACCTCAAGTGTATAAGATCGCATCCTAAAACATTATAAAGTTTACTTTTCTGCTATTTGAAATTGATTTCAATGAAACACATATATTTTTCAACATGCTGAAAATACCGTTTCAAACTCAATCCTTAAAATTTAGCAAATCAATTTCAAAAGCCTTTAAAACGAGGAAAAATCCGTCACTTTTAAAGTTTCTAAATTTGTAATGCTGAAAATTTAAGACAAAGCGAAATTAGAAGTTACAATTTTTATTAAAACAGGTTTTACAACTAATGAACATATTTTGTTTAGATAAAAAAAATATGTGAAATTTTCATGAAAAAACATCAATTTAAAACACCCTGAAAACAATTAATAAATTCTCATTTTTGCTTTTTGTAAATTGCATTTCAATGAAAACATTGATTTTTGCAATAATGCTGAAAATACTAGTTAAAACCAATCTTTAAGATTACCAAAATAATTGCTCAAGATCGTTTGAATTTTTAAGAAAATCTACTTTTAAGAGTTATAATTGTAATGTGAAAAAGTTAGGAAAAGCGTTAATTTTAGATGTTTAATTTTTATTAAAACAGAGTTTACAACTAATGAAATATTTATGTTAATACAACAATATTTAAGATTTCATTTAAAAAACGGTCAATTATAAGACACCATTAAACAGATTAATAATTCGCTTCTCTGCTTTTAAAATTGCATTTCAAGATGAACACTATAATTTTTTCAAAAGTGCTGATTAAGATCCCGTGTTAAAAACTCAATTTAAAATTTGATATGAAATAAATTTAAATGTTGAATTAGGAAAAATCGTATGTGCAGAAGTTTCTAAATATTTGGTAGTTATTGAAAATGTAAGAAGCGGTAATTTTAAAGTTAAAATTTTTTATAAAAAGTTTCGACAACTAAGAAATGAAATATCGGGTATATAAAAACAAATATTGAAATTTTCATTTAAAAAC
>JABUQX010036459.1:0-10000 GCA_015478945.1 Trachelipus rathkii | reverse complement strand
AATTGAGATTGGATTCGCTGAGGAACTTTCCTGGATGCCACGGTTTTGCCGCCCTTCTAAACACACACACACACACCACAACACACACACACACACCACACACACACCAAACACACACAAAACACACACACACACACACACACACATATATATATATAATATATAATATATATAATATATATATAATATATATATTAAATATATATATAGTATATAATATTATATAGTATATAAAATATATATTATATATATATACTATATATATATATTATTATATATTGAATATAAATATATATATATATATATATATATAATATATATATATAATATATATATATATATATATATATAATATTATATATATATATATATAATATATATATATATATATAATTATTATTATTATATTATTATTTAATACAGACACTTATTTCCCGCTTAAGCGGGGTATTGGTACGTGCAGCTTCCCTAATACATATTTCCTTCATCTCCTCACCCACCCCCTCCATTCCATTCTATCTCTCGCCAACACCCTACCTTCCTCCACCCTCATCCTCTCTCTTCCAGCATTTCCTTTATTCCATCCATCACCTTCTTCTTGGTCTCCCCCCTTCCTCTCCTTCCTATTCCCTCCGCCTCCCAAACTCTCCTAACCACCCCCTCTGCTCTCCATTCTCTCCAATGTCAAACCATCTTAACATTCCCTTCTCCGCTCCTCTCACCAAACCATTCTTCCAATCACACCTCTCTCTTTTACCCTATTCCTAATCCTCTCTCTTTTACTTAACCCCACATACCGCTCTCAACCCTTCATCTCAAATATTCAATTTCTTCTTGGACCTAGCATTCAACCCATGTTCACACCCATATAGTACCGCGGGAACACAAATTTTTCAAACATACTTATCTTAAGTTAATGTGATAAATCCCCCCCTCCATAATTCCCTCAGACCAATCAATGCTCTCATTCCTTCTCCTACTCTGTAATCTTATTCTTCCTTCATCCTCCTTCCTTACCAAATCCATCCTAAATATCTAAAACTTTACTTCTTCTAATACTACACTTCCTTTACTCTAATCTCTAACCCCATTCCCCATCAGTTGTTTCCTCCTCCTCAAAACACTAAACCTTACTGTTTACCTTGGAATTTTCTTAAGACCCTTTGTCCAACACACTCCTCAAAACTCCTTCACCAAATACTGCAGCCCTTCTGATCCTTCGCCACCAAAGTAGTATCATCCGCAAATAGTTTCATGTTCACTTCCCATCTATCACCCTTATCCATCAGTTCCACCCCTCTCCCCTCCTATTCATTCCTCTGCAAAACACTCTCCATAAATTAAGTTGAAAAGCACCAGGCGTGTACATTACACATCCCCTTCTCAACCTCCCACTTCCAAACATCTTCAACTCTCCCCTCCCTAATACTCTCACAACATTCTCGTATCCGTATAAAATGGCAAGGGGCGAACACCTATACCTAATTTACCCACTCCCGAATGTTCCTCCACACCCATCCATAATTCCCTCCTCTTCACTCTATCATATGCTTTCTCCAGATTAAAAAACACCCATACACCTTCCCTTCCTTTCACTATAACCTTCTCCACAATGCTCTTCATAGTGAACTACCAACACACCCCCTCATCCATCCATAAAATCCCTGTCTTCCCCCATTCTCTCTCCGTAAATTCTAACGCCTCTAATTAGTATTCTCATACACTTCCTATACATCAAAAGACAAATACTCTATAATTACACACATCACATTCCTATCCCCTTTCCTTATACAGGAACCAAACCAACCATCTCCCAACTCCTTGTGGAACTCTTGCCTTCCACCAACATAAATATACAACCTGTACAGGCCATTCCTCTCCCCTCTGACCTCCATCTGTAAAACATTTCCATACTCACACCATCTAGACCGTGGACTTTCCTTTTATTCCTTTAAGAACGCAAGAACCGACCATATAATTCTTCCATTTGTTATCCAATCTCTTCCTCCCTTTCACCCCGCATCCCACCTCTGCAAATGTCCTCCTCATCTCTCCACCATTTATTCAATAATTCCTCTAAAATTATTCCCCCATCTTTTCCATACACCTATCTCCTCCATCCATTCCCCATCCCCTCCCTTAACCCTCTCCTCTAACACTACTTCTTCTTTCTTTTTCTTATTATCTTCCAGGATATCTTGCTCCCTGTTTCAAATTTTTCTGTCACTTTTCTACACCAATTCATTATTTGCATTTCTCCTCGCCCTCTCCACCGCCCTCTTTGGTTCCACTCTAACCCCTCTATATTCCCCCCAGCTTTCCCTTCTCCTATCCCCAACCAATTCACATAGACCTCTTTTTTCTATTTCACCAAACTCTTTCTCTTCTCGTCCACATTCACTTCTTTCTCTACGCTCCCCACCTTTTTTAACCTCGCATATCTTCTGGCCTCTTTACCAAATTTGTCTTCTTTAAATCCTTCCACCCTCTCCACATCCCTGAATTTCGCCTCTCACGCCCTCATCTATCCTCCATACCCCTCCTAAACTCTCTCTTACACATTTGTCTCATCAAATTTTTCCACCTTTATGACTTCATTTTCTTTTTTTTTCTCTTTCCTCTTCACCGTAACCTCTCCCCCTACCCTTAACCTAGCACCCACCAAATAGATCAGATAACCCCCCACCTGCCCCTCTGAATACATTTACATCTAGAATCTGCTCTATCCTTACTATATTATACACACATACATTCCAAGTACCCCCCTCCCCCCCGTTATCTCACTCTTCATGATGAACGGAGTATACTTGATTTTCACTTCTTCTTGAAACCAATTCCCAACTAGTCAATTTCTATCAAACATAAACTCGTAACATAACTTTCCATACATTCCTCCCTTACCCAAATGGACCTATAATTCTACCCATTCTTTCTTCCCACTCCTGCATTCAAATCTCCTAAGTAAACAAATTTATCATTAACCCATAACAAACTTTACCCAACATTCATTCACCCCATTCACTCCAAAATCTTTCTCTCTTCTCCTCCCTCGCTCCATTTACTGGTGCACATGCATACGCGCATATAAAAACCCACATTTCCACCCCAAATTTCACTTTAACCCAATTATTCTCGAATTCAACTATTTGCACACTTTTACCTTATCACACCTCTTTTCTCATAACTATTCCTACCCCCTTTCCCTCGCCCTCACTCTCTTGTTCACCCCTGAAGTTAGAATGAGGTCACAGAAGATTTACTCTTCGTCAGCGAGTTCGAACTTGGCTCCGCGTTGACTGAGGAACAACAAACCGGGATGCTCTATCCACAACGATAGGCCATCCACTCCCCAAAAAAAGAACGCTGTCAACTAGTTTTTAAGCACCCAGGTTTTTCGTCATCCCACAATATGACTGAGTACTCAAAGCCTGGCCAGCCCATTCATATATAAGTATATAGCTATATATATATAATGAATATATATATTACTATATACTATATATTAAATATACTCTTTATATAATATAGTAATATATACGTACCCCCTTATATCTACCACCCACCATCACTACCTATATACAAATAAATATATAATAATAATATTATAAATATATAGCAAATCCTCATTCCCCACAAGGTACGAATCTTACTACCTGTAAATTTCTGCCTTCCGCAAAATACCCAACAGACGTCCCCAACACGGGGTAAAAAATTTTCAATGTGACAGGCTTTATCTCCGAACACAAATCACTGTTATTTTTTTATTTTTTTCTGAATAAATTTCTCATACGTAGTTTACTTCTTGAAATTAATACGTCGAAGATAAGCAAATTGAGTGTTCCACATTTTTAAATTACCCCGATACAAAAAAAAATAGTATTTATACATTTACTTTCAAACCCTCAATAGTTAAGTTCAACAGATTCTTAAAAAATCAATATTATTTAAATCACCACTTAAGTTTCAGTTATTCCTAGAAGCAATTCGCCCAAATGTACGAATTCGCTTTCAACCAGCAACATTAGTGTGCTCATATATCATTTCTTTTACATTCGAAAAGCCAGTAAGGTAAAAAGTTTTTAAGCGCCTAAGAACACAGAACAAATTTCCATCTCCGCCTCGCTGCCCCGGTTGAAAATTAACAGAAACGCTTATGCAAACCTGAAACTAAGAGGTAAAATGAATTTATTCGTAATTACAATCGCTGTGAAGTGACTGATTTAATTTAATGCCTATTGGTTAAAAAAGAATAATAATGTGTAAAACGTAGAAGTATGCACAAAATTTTAAATTAAAAGTTTTTGAAGATCAGCTCCAATGACGCTGAATTTATATATTATATTATATAGAATTACTTATATATATAATATATATATATATATATATATATATAAAAATATATATATATAGATATGCAAGTTTTAGATTAAGTACTTGTACTTGTATTTGAACAATTCTAGAGTACTTTGTACTTGACAAAATTTATCAACAAGCCTGATATATATTATACATAATATATTATATATCTAATATATATCTATATACTATATATTATAATATATATTACTATATATATATATATATAATATATAGTGGAAAAGGTAAAAGCTTCTAAAGATTACATCATAGGACATACAAGGAGAACTTAAAACATCCCTAAAGACAGACCATTCCTTAATAAAAGGTAATGAAATTTGAAAAATAGATACATAGTTTATTCAATACCGATCACACCTGGTTGGATATAAAAAGGGCCCAGACTAAGCTGGTGTCAAACCTTCCAAAAATGTTGCAAAAATATAGGAAATATAAAAAATTTTTTATAGAACAAGAGAATATTGTAATTCTCCTCAAAAAGAAACAAGCGAAAGACGACTCATAGAACGCCGTTACTCACATTGACACTATATTTTTGCGAGTTATCATTATATTATAAATTTTTTTATACTTTTTTAACTATATTTCTATTTTATATTTTTATACTTTTTTTTTATTTTCTTATTTATCCCTTTCCCTTTTTTTATTTCTTATTATTATTTTCATTGCTTTCTTCACTTTTATTTATTATATAATTACATTATTATATTAATTATAATTATATTATTATTTTAATTTATTATTATTAATTATTATTATTAGTAATATCATATATAATCTAATATTATTATTAATTCATCATGTATTATTTATTGATATAATATTTATTACTCAAATATTATGATTATTATATATTATTATTATTATTATCATTCATTATTATATTAATCGCATTTTTATGCTTCCTATTCATTATCATATATTATAATCACCATATCATATAATTATGTATATAGTACTACTCCAATTATTATAAAATTAATTAATAAATTAATATATAAAATTATATAAATATTAATTAATCAAATTAATTAATTATTAATTATGTATTTTATTATCAATTATTATATTATTAAACTTATATATATATATTCATTCACATAATATAATATTATTATTGATATATATTAATTTTTCCATTATTACTGTTACAGTCATTATTATTATTATTTACTTATTATTATTCTCAATATATTTTGGTATTATTATATTAATTTATTATTATTAATTATTATATAATTATTATAAATTTATTATTATTATTAATTATTATCATTATTATTATTATTAATTATTATTATTATCCTCAATTCATATTTCATATTCATTATCTTATTATTATTATTATTTATTATTATTATTACATACTAGTTATTATTTTTATATTATTATTTATGATTATTATATTATATTATTATTATTGTTGTTTTGTTTGTTTTTTTGTTCTGTTTTTTTGTTGTGTTTTGTTGTTGTTGTTGTTGGTTGTTGTTTTTATTATTGTTATATGTTATTGTATGTATTGCTATGTTATTGTTATTTTATGTTATTATTTGTTATTATTGTTATTATTTATTATTTATTATTGTTATTAGTGTTATTTTTATTCATGATTTATTATTTATGTTCATGATTATTGGACTATTATTATATTATATATTATTATTATTATTATTATTATTATTATTATTATTATTATTATATTTTCATAATTATTATTATTATTATTATTATTATTATTCATTATATATTTTTATTATTATTATTATTCATTATATTATTATTATTATTATTATTATATATTAAAAATATATATATAAAAATACCTATTATTAATATATTATATTAATAATATTATTAACTATTATTATAATATATTATTAATTGATTCATATTATTATTATTAATATCTATGTATTATTAATATTTCATATTATTATTATTGGATTATTATTATTAATTTTATTATTACATTATATTATATTATAATAGTTACTTAAAAATATTATTATAATATATTATTATTAATAATTTATTAATTAATATATTATATTAATATATTATTACCTACTATTTAATTCACTTTATATTATTTTAATTATCATTTTATTATTATATATATTATTATTATATTTATTATATCATTATATTATATCGTACAATATTACAATTCATATTATTATTAATATTATTTATTCATCTAATTTATATTATATATTATTATTATAATTATTATTATATATTATTATTATAATTATATGATTTATTCATCATTAAATTATCTATCATTTTATTATTTTTATTATTTTATTATTTACTTAGTATTATTATTACTTAATTATTATTATTTATTCATTATTATTATTATTTATTATATTATCTATTTAATATTATTTTATTATTATTATTTATTATTAATTTTATTATTATCAATATTATACTATTAAATTAATTATTATTATTATTGAATTCAATATAACTCATACTTATTTAATATTCAATTTTCTATCTATTATTATTTATTATATTGATGATATATTATTTAAATTATTATATTATTTATTATATTATTATATAGCTATTGATTATTATTATTATTCAATCCTATTATAATTATCTATTATTTTAACTACAAATATACACAAGACCAATGGCCCGGCTGCGGGGACAGTAATTTAAACAAAACGCGTAATTTATTTATCCATTTTTTTCCCCATGAACGTTCGCTCAATGCTTGCCCTATTGTACCGAAGTAGACGCCAAGCCCCGTACGCATCCGGCACTATATCACTCGTGAAGAATTTTTTTAGATACATACTGATTTAGATGTGCGATGAGCGAGCTGTTTTGTTTAGAAGGACTCAATTAGCTGCGCCACAAAGTTAGAGCGAATCTCGAAAAAATGAAACCTTAAAAATAATAATAATAATAATAATAAGTAAATACACTGAAAAAATTCAAAATAACTAGATAATAAAATAATAATAATAATAATAATAAATAATTAAAATAATAATAATAATAAATAATATTTATATAAATAATAAATAATTGAATAATAATAAATAAACCACATAATAATAATAAATAAAATAATAATTAATACAATATAAATTAATCATATACATATAATAATAATAAAATATAAAAAAAAAAAATCAAAAATACCTTATTCTCACTAAATAATACATAGTTTATGCTTACAGAATAAATATAATAATAATCATAATAGAATGGAGAAAAGGGCTACTAGGGGACGTTTTCGTCCATTGAGATCCCAAAATTAAGTAATTACGAATAACATTGTAATATAAAATATGGGGAAAACTCAGGAAAACTTCGTAGAACCTATACTCGATAGTAAACTAAATACTCAATAATAAAAAAAAAAACATAAAAAAATAATTAATTAACTAATAACTATATATATATATAAATAATAATAATAAATATAATTAATTAATAATAAATAATAATAAATATACCATAAATCAATCTAATTGTGATAAATACGAATATAATATAATTCAAATATAAAGAATAGAAAATAATATATGAAAAATAAAAATAATTAATAAAAAAAAACAATAATAATAATATCATAAATTAAATAATAATTACTAATAATTAATAAAAACAGAAAAAAAAATACTCATAATAATAATAATAATAATAATAATAATAATAATAATAATCAATTATCATATAATAATAATAAATAAATAAAATAATCAATATAAATATATAATGAAATAATAAAATACTTAATAATAATAATAATTAAATATTAATTAAACAAAATTATATAATATAAAATATAATAATATAAATTAATAACTAGGAATACAAAGAGTAATTCACTAAAAATAATAATAATAATAATATTAATAATTATTAAATTTAAGAATTAAATGGATAAATAAATTTAGTAAATCTAGTAATCCATTAACGAGAATATTAAAATTTTATGATGAAAAATAATCTTAAAACGAAAATACAATAAATACATTACCAATGTTAAACTTTTAATATTCTTTAAATATAATAATAATAATTAATAATAATAGATAATAATAAAATAAAATAATAATAATAATAATAATAATAATATAAAATAAAATACAATTATAAAAAAATAATCTGCATTTAATAATTATCTCAATAATAATAAAAGTGATAATAATAAAATAAATAATAATAATAATAATAATAATAATAATAATAATAATAATAATAATAATAAATAATAATAAAATAATAAATAATAATAATTAATAATAATGAAATATAAATAATAATAATAATAAATAATTAATAATAATAATAAAAATTAATATTCATAATAAAAATTAATAATTCAATATATAATAATAATAATATAATAATATAATAATACTAATCAATAATAATAAAAATTAATAATTATAAATATAATAATAATTAAATAAAAAATTATAATGGATAATTATTAATAACTAATCAATAATAATAGTAATCTAATAATATTAATGACAAAATATAGTAGTAATTAAATATATACAGATCTAGTTTTTGGTTATAAATAAGCTAAATAAGACTAATTAAAATAATAAATTATATATAATATATTAAATGTCCAATGTATAAACAATATATAGGCAAGAATCCTTAACAAAAAATAATATTAATAGATAAAATAATAATTAAATAATAATAATAATAATAATAAATAAATAATAATTAATGAAATTATAATATAATAAATTAATAATTGAAAACTCCTTTTTTTGAAAGGGTTAACATCAGATTACAAAAAAGGCAGAGGAAATGAGAAAATTATAATAATAAATAATAAATAGTAATAATAAGAATAAGCAATAATATAATAATAAAAACCAGGCAATAATAGTATAATAAATAACAATAATGATAATATTCAAATAATAAATAACAATAAATTAATAATAGTAATAAATAGCCATTAAAATACCAAAACCCACACAAACAACTAATCCACACAAAAAACCCCAAATAATAAGATGAAATGAAGAAGAACATAAGATCACAATACATTTATCAATATCATGATCACCCAACTAACTATCCAGTAGTATTCTACAAATCAAAAAATACATTTACTCTTTAACTCAATATACTATAATATACCGATAATTAATAACTCCAATAATAAATAATAATAATAATAATATAATTCTAATCTACAATTAATAATAATAATAATAATAATTAATTAAATAATACATGTATAAATATATAATTATAATAATTAGATAATAATAATAATCACTAAATAATAATAATAATTCACAATTAATAAATAATATAATAATAATAAATTAATAAAAATATTAATTAATAAGATTTAATAAATAATAACTAAGTTAATAAATTAAATAATAAAATTTAATATAAATAAAATATAATAAAATATGATAATATATTAAATATCATTAACTTAAAAAATTAATTAATAATAAATTAATAACGAAAATAAATAAATAAATAACTAATATATACCCTAATTAATAATAAGATTTTAATAATAATAATAATTAATATAATATATAATATTAATAATAATTAATAATATATATAATAATAATTAATTAATATAATAATAATATAA
>JABUQX010036458.1:15000-28002 GCA_015478945.1 Trachelipus rathkii | reverse complement strand
TTCGGTTTTAGAAGAAAATTGAGATTTCTAGCGAACAGAGTTTCGGTTGTAAAGAAATACCAATTTTCGTTTCTGCTGGAAGTGTAATATATATTTGCTCTACTAAAATAATTAATAAATGGATACATCATTTTATTTATTATTTTAAGGATTATGATTGGATGGCTAAGCGTAAACTCATTGACGAAAATTTATATAAATAAGAAATTTATGAATATTTTATATCTTTTGCTTTTATCTGTCGTCTATCAAAGTGCTTACAGTTGGTACGCGCTTGTAGCTCTGTCTGATCGATGTTATTATTATTATTTTAGTGTGCATATTCTTGTAAATCGTGGAAGGTGTTTTTATTTTGTATTATATTATTAATTAATTGTGTTAATGTTTTTAAATGCAAAAAAAAGGTGTTGTAATTTTCAATGTGGAAATCTGGTGGCTTAGTTTTTTTGTAAAGCCAGTAATGTGTTAAGTTATGTGTTAAATGTAAGTTTGTTTATTCGTGTAAGAATAATTTTTGCTTTACCGTTATATGAGTGTCGTCTGTTGATCACAGTTTGCTAATGCATAATATCTGCGGTGTTGCCATATGTCACTAGCAGGTAAGAGTACTTATTATTGATGTGTATTATTTTTGTAACATGGTAAAGATTCTTTTGTGGTAACAAACCTAAAGTACTTAACAATTAAAGTTGCAATATTTTATATATGAAAAGTTCTTAAAATCATATTGTATTTATTTGAAATTAATATTTGTTTAATTACTAGTTGGCAACTCTTTTGTTTAAGACAACACAGCTGATCCTGTCCAGCTGTAATTGCATTCATTTGTTCACACTGAAAAATCGACATACTCAATAGTTGTCAAAATCTTTTAATTTTCAAGTTAATAGTTTAAATCTTTTGTAAAGTCAGTTTGTCTATATATTATTTTCTTGTTGTAGTTTACCCATTCATATATATCATTGAACATATGTCGTATTGTATATAGTATATATATATATAAATGTATGGGCAAAGATTTATATGAATATTTTGTTAAAGTACTCATGTTGATATTTCAATTTATTTTCTTTTGAGCATAATTATTTATTTATATATATATATATATATATACTTGGTAGTTAGTGTTTGGTATTATATATGCGGTGCGTATATATGCAGATATCTAAAGATATCTGGTTATATATATTCATGGATATATAAAACTTGTAGTTGTTGTTAAAGTATATATATATATATATTTAATTGGTATATCTAGTACTGAAGGTTCTATAGTTGCGGTGCGTATATATGCAGATATCTAACGACATCTGGCTATATATATTCATGGAAGTATAAAACCTAATTTGTAAGATCAGTACGTTATTCATTTTTTTTTTTTATTAAAATACTTCTAAAATTTTCCCAGTGGTTTCCTTCAATATTTCCAAACGTGTTTCTCTTTCATTTATTTAAGTATTCAATTAGCTATTGATTCAAGTCTTAAAAGGCTTTGGTTTAGTGGTCTAGAGATTGATCACAAATTGAGTTCATTCATTGATAAGAAAAGTACTATCTGAATTGTTTCATATAAGATAAAAGAACTCGGTCAAACCGTTATTACACTTGAAGAGTCTTCAACGAGAGATAAGTCGGTGAGTTTAAGTATAGTTTTGTTCTGCAACATTGCACAGGCCGGTAGCTCACTTTATAGAAGACTTGGATACTGTTATGATATAGGTTTGAGAATATAATTGGTGTTAGATGATTGGACTGTCACGGGGGCCTGGCCATTGGGATTTGTTTTACAGCTCGAAGAGTAAGTTTTTGACAAATAATTTATGATCTTTTATCCAATCACCCTACATTAATAAATTTGGGAATGCCTGTCCGGAATCTTAGTTAGTAGATGAGTATAAGTACATCTGTCCAGGACTACGTTAATAGATTTGGATAGTCTTGTCCAGAAACTTATATTATAACATTTCAGCTAATACTTCTTATCATTGAATTGCTCGTAGTAGAGTTATTTGTGTTATATCATTGAATATTTGAACTCAAAGTAGTACAGTCGTTTGTTAGAACCTGTACCAGAACTAATGTTCTAGTGTTGCAACTTATACTCCGGTCGTTGATATATGATATAAGTTGATATTGTATTGTTTTTTTTTTAACTGTCAATATAGTCGGTTGGACTATTTGCTTTGTTGAAGTTAAACGTATTTAATTTTTCTTTGCGTCTCGGTGGGATGCCAAACTGTTATGCCAATACTACACATCATCATGAGCTTTCCGAATTTCTGGTATAATTTTGTAGTTTTTCTGTCTCATATATTGCTTTTTCATCTAGGATTTTCTGATATATGTAAATATATAGATATATTTAGTTAATATGTTGTGTTCAGTAGGGCATTAAAATTTGCAAAAGGTTTTTGAGCGGAGCGAAATAGTGGTTTCCGGAATTCACAATTTTCCTCTGTTGGAGTTCTGTAGGGAAAACACTAGTTACCCCGTAAAATTTTGTTAAATTTTATTGCAGATTGTGTAAGCTAGTAATATAATAGGTATATATATAATATAATACATAGTAATTTTGCGATTACGAGTTTGTTTTTATGCGTTATCAATTGGTAACAAGTTTGTAAAATTTGGAAGAAAACGGGATTGTGATTTGTGCGCTGAAAGTGACTCTGTTATTAAACGATATATTTTGTAATTTGCTTCGCTTACAACAAATACAACTATGGCTACTACTAACGAGGCGTTTGTAGAAATGTGCAAATCTATGGGCTTATCTGGCAAGGAATTTGCTGCCGCATGGAAAGATAAGTTAGCTGCTGATTTGGAGGAGAAGAAATTTGCTGCTGATTTGGAGAAACAAAAGCTAGCTAAGGAAGCGGAGATTGAGGAAAAGAAAATAGCTGCTGCTTTAGAGGAGAAGAAGTTAGCGCTTGAGGCAGAAGAGCGAAGGGAGAAAGCTAAGCTAGAGGCAGAGAAAGATGCAAGAGAGGCAGAAGAGAGAATGCTTCAGATGAAGCTGGATGCTGAGGAAAAGCAACGTCAGCATGACGCAGTGACAACATCTCAGAGTGCTCAGAGTAGTCCTAGTACTTCATATGCTAGTAAGTATCCAAAACTGAAACTCCCTTTTTTCGACGAGAAGAAAAATGATATTGAAGAATATCTTCTAATGTTTGAGAAACAAGCGGAGGCGAATGATATCCCTGTAGAAAAGCGAGCGACAATATTGGGTGGTTTTCTAACAGGCAAAGCTGTCAGTGTCTATAATAAGATGGCTGTTGGAGAACTAAAGAACTACGATGGTTTGAAAAATGCTTTATTGGAGAGGTACGGGCTCACGGAAAGTGGGTACTGTACAAAGTATAAAAATATAACTCCGACGGAAGATGATAATCCGAGAGTTTATCTACAGAGAATTATAGAAGCTCTGAATAAGTGGTTAACAGCAGCGAATGTAGCACTGACACCTGATGATATTATTGAATTTTTCTCGGTGGACAAGTATTTGAATACGGTTCCAAAGGAACTCGCAACCTACTTAAGGGAGTCGAAAAAGAAAGCACCAGAGGAGATAATAACTTGTTCTGAAGGATACATGGAAGCGCATCGTTTGAGATTCACAGCAAGTAGTCACGCACGAAATCACAGTCACGTTGAAAAAGGCACACAGAATAATAATAATTATAGATCTAAAGGCAATGGTTACTCCACAAGCGGTAATCAGAAAAGTAGCAATCAACAAGCACCGCGAGCGACTAATTATGAAAGCAGGATCAGAAGTAGAAGTGGCGACAGACAGAAACATCGTCGCAGTAACAGTGAGCCGAGAGAAGCGCCCACGTGTTTTAGGTGTCAAAGGAGAGGGCATTACTCGAGGGATTGTCGAGCCCCTCCTTATTTCAACAATAGCAGTAGGGGACAGAATAACTCAGGGAGACAAAAGGAAGAAACGAAGAGCACAGGAGCCTCCGGAGTCTCTGGTAACGGCGGTGAAGCCCTGAACTACTCAGGTGAAGAGCCGAAACTCCTGGATGAGTTTAAAAAGGTGAAAAATGACGAAACGTCGCACCTACCTGTAACGTATGGGACGGTAAACGGCTTTAAAGTCAAAACCCTCCGAGATACCGGGTGTAATGTGGTGGTTGTGCGAGAGAAGTTTGTGCCGAAGAGGTGTTATGTTGGAAACAACATGAAGATACGTTTGTTGGACGGTACAGTAATCGAAGCTCCACTTGCAAATATTGATGTGGATACCCCTTATTATGTAGGGAGGACAACCGCGGCGGTATTGCCGGAGGTTGTGTATGATTTGGTAATCGGGAATGTCAAAGGCGCATTGCCCTTAAGTCAGCCTAATCTCTCTTGGGAGTCGACTATGAGTCGAGGGCCTCGTAATGTAGAGGTCGCGCGTGACATTAATAGCGTGCTGGTCCCCATCGCTGAGAGCGCTGAAGAAGGTTCACAAGAGGAACCTAATCAAACCAATCATAAATTTGGAATGGCAAGTTGGGAGGTGAGTGAGTCGTACGGAAGGAAACTGTCAGTACCACAATCATTTGACATCTGTAGTGAAGATGTCGCGCCAACCATTGAACCATCACTAAGTGCGATGGCTGGGTGCAAATGTTCACCCGAAAATGAGAACGTTACAGGAGAAGATGAAGTGAAAACCCCCACAGATCTATTAAACAATGTTGAAAATGACACGAGAGTGATAGATGTTCAGGAGACATCGATGGTAGAGAGCACGGAGCAATCTGATGTAACAGATCGTGCTGTTGAAGATGACGAAATGGTGAGAGGTGACATAGACAGTCACACGCAAAGTTATGGAGAAAAGGGTGTTGTAGCTGTGGGTGAAGGGGATATAACCCATGGTGATGAAGTTCAAGAATTGCTTAATGATCGGGAGACTTTTAGGAGTAGACAGAAGGATGACGTCACTCTGCAGAGGGTATGGAGGTCAGTGGAAAAAGAAGAAGACAAGTATGTAGTAAGGAATGGGGTGTTGTTCAAAAGAGTGTTAGAGAACCAACAGGAAAGGTATACTCTGGTAGTACCGAAAGAATACAGAAGTAAAGTTATGAAGATGGCACACGACGAAGTCTTCGGTGGCCATCAGGGGGTGAAGAAAACTATGGGTAAGATTACTCAGCAGTTCTTCTGGCCGAACATATATTCGGACGTGACTAAGCATTGCTACTCATGCGATATATGCCAGAGAACGTGCCCGAAAGGATCAGTGAAAAGGATACCTCTGTGCCCAATGCCCATCATTGAGGAACCATTCCAAAGGGTGGTCATCGACCTGATCGGGCCAATCTCACCACCATCTTCAGAAGGACACCAGTATGTATTGACACTTGTGGATGCCGCTACGCGCTATCCTGAAGCTGTACCATTAAAGAGCATTCATGCCCAAGAAGGTGACGGATAGTTGATTTCAATTTTCCAACGAGGTTGGGTGTTGCCAAAAGAAATCCTCAGTGATAATGGTAGACAATTTACATCTGATTTAATGAGAGATGTAACGAAGATGTTGAATATCAAGCAGAAATTTTCTAGCGTTTACCATCCGATGAGCCAAGGCGTTACAGAAAAGTTCAACGGAACTCTTAAGAGGATGCTCAAGAGAATGTGCAGTGAACAAGTGAGAAAGTGGCACAAGTTTATTGAGCCGTTATTATTCGCATATAGGGAAGCTCCACAGGACTCCACAGGGTTCTCCCCATTCGAACTCCTGTATGGTAGGACTGTGAGAGGACCAATGCAAATTCTACATGAAATTTGGGCGGGTGACATTGACCCTGAAGAGGCAAAGTCAACATATAAATATGTTTTCGACTTGCAGGAAAGATTAAATGAAACTCTGAAGTTGGCCAGAGAGAATTTAGCGAAGGCCCAAATTTCTCAGAAGAGATACTATGACAAGAGTGCAAAGGCTAGAAAGTTGGAAGTAGGAGATCTAGCTCTTGTTTTGCTACCCGACCTCGAGGGCAAACAGAGATGTTGATGAGAGTGGAGTCGCCACATAAGAGTGGTGACTTTCTTACGGTAAGGGACAATTCCAAGATCAAAGTAGATTGATGTGATTAAGACCTATCACATCAATCTGCTGAAAAAGTACATTGTGAGAGAGGAAAATGAAGAAGCGGAAGAAGAAGTGTGTCAACATCCGGCGAATATAGGTGCTTCAGCAGTGGTACTTGACACTGAAAATGAAGAAGAAATTACTCTAGTGGAGATGGACCCCACAATGGTACGAAAAGAGGGATTGTCTGACACCAAAATCAGCTCAGACATAACCGATGATATGAGGAAGGAATTAATGGAAATCTTGAAAGGGCATGAGGGGATTTTTACTGATGTGCCTGGCACCGCTAAAAATCATTACCATGCGATTGACCTTATCGACGATACCCCATCAGGCTGAAGCCGTACAAACTACCATTTACGACGCGGACGGAGCTCAAGAAGGAGACAGATAAGATGATCAGAATGGGCATCATCGTTCCCTCCACGTCACCGTATTCTGCACCTGTCGTAGTTGTCCAGAAAAAGGACGGGAGTAAGAGAGTGTGTTCGGACTACAGGGCCCTGAACAGGATTACGGTCTTTGATCCTGAGCCCATGACAACAACTCAGACCTTATTTACCAAATTTGCAAAAGACAAGTTTTACACAAAACTTGACTTGGCCAAAGGCTACTGGCAGATAAAAAATAAGGCCTGAAGACTGCTACAAAACCGGTTTTTCAACCGAGGACGGGCACTTTCATTATCTCAAGCTGCCATTCGGTATGGTTAATGCCGGAGCCACGCTTGTTAGATCGATGCGCAGGATACTGGATGGGATAAATGACGTGGATTTTTATATCGACGATATCATCGTCCATTCCCAGACCTGGCGCGAGCATATGATCACGATTAAGACAGTTCTTCAAAGACTTCAGGAGGAGGGGTTTACCATCAGGCCGACGAAGTGTGAGTTCGCTTCGTCGAGCGTTGAGTTTTTGGGACACTTTATTGGCAATGGCACTAAGGGGCTACATGAGGATAATGTGGTCAAAATTAAGAAAACAGAGCCGCCTAAGAACAAGAAACAAGTGAGGTCTTTCTTAGGGCTCACTGGTTATTACCAGGACTTCGTAAAAAATTATGCACAGATAGCAGCGCCATTGACCGACTTGACAAAGAAAGGAGAGCCAACAAAAGTCAGGTGGGAGCCCAAACACCAACAGGCATTTGAGAAATTAAAAGAAGCTTTGAGCTCAAAGCCCATATTGAAGATGCCAGAGCTGGAGAAGACATTCACCCTACAAGTGGACGCATCTGGCACTTCATTAGGATACGTCCTTCTACAAGAAGATGGAGGAATCCTCCATCCGATCGCTTACGGGAGTAAAAAGTTGTCTATGACACAACAAAGATACTCAACTTTGGAGAAAGAAGCGTTAGCGATCATAATGGGCATTAGAAAATTTGAGCCATACCTCTATGGGAAGGAGTTTATCCTGCAGTCTGATCATAGACCGCTAACGGCTATGAATAAGAAGAGGTATGAGAACAACAGAATAATGAGATGGTCTCTATATTTACAACGATTTCAGGGTTGATCTTGGAACCACATAAGGGAAAAGATTAATGTTATAAGCAGATTATTCTAAGCAGATCAATGCCGACAACAATCTGGATTCATTATTCAGAGACGCTACCAAAGAAGGAGCTCTGAATAAATGAGTCCAATGTTTTGATCACGTGTACATAGAGCAAAATGTACACATTTGCTTCAAAGGGTGGGCCAAAGATGTAATGCAGTAATACACGTAATACATAACTTTGCCTCATTTATGTATTGCAAAGCAATGGCAGCATTGTCAGTGTTATTTCACTTTCAATTTTCTATGTTTACGGTGTATCATTGCAATGGCTCATCAGAAGAAATTTGTAAAATATGTTTATAATTCATGCGTAAACGACAGCCAATTAATTGCATAATCTACTTAAACTTTTGAAACATGAGCTCCGTGCCTTCTTTTAATATTACTAAACAATATTATTATTATTATTATTATTATTATTATTATTATTATTATTATTATTATTATTATTATTATTATTATTATTATTATTATTATAATTTTAATGTTATAAGGTTACTGCGCATTATATGTAAATGTGTATGGAATTATATTTAATTTTATATAGTGTGGAGCGCACAATGTATAAATTTGTTTGATTTTCATGTTTCGGTTTTAGAAGAAAATTGAGATTTCTAGCGAACAGAGTTTCGGTTGTAAAGAAATACCAATTTTCGTTTCTGCTGGAAGTGTAATATATATTTGCTCTACTAAAATAATTAATAAATGGATACATCATTTTATTTATTATTTTAAGGATTATGATTGGATGGCTAAGCGTAAACTCATTGACGAAAATTTATATAAATAAGAAATTTATGAATATTTTATATCTTTTGCTTTTATCTGTCGTCTATCAAAGTGCTTACAGTTGGTACGCGCTTGTAGCTCTGTCTGATCGATGTTATTATTATTATTTTAGTGTGCATATTTCTTGTAATAGTGTGGAAGGTGTTTTTATTTTGTATTATATTATTAATTAATTGTGTTAATGTTTTTAAATGCAAAAAAAAGGTGTTGTAATTTTCAATGTGGAAATCTGGTGGCTTAGTTTTTTTGTAAAGCCAGTAATGTGTTAAGTTATGTGTTAAATGTAAGTTTGTTTATTCGTGTAAGAATAATTTTTGCTTTACCGTTATATGAGTGTCGTCTGTTGATCACAGTTTGCTAATGCATAATATCTGCGGTGTGCCATATGTCAACTAGCAGGGTAAGAGTACTTATTATGTGTGGAATGTGTAACTATTTTCTGTAACATGGTAAAATTCTTTGGTAACAAACCTAAATACTTAACAATTAAAGTTAGATATTTTATATATGAAAAGTTCTTAAAATCATATTGTATTTATTTGAAATTAATATTTGTTTAATTACTAGTTGGCAACTCTTTTGCTTTAAGACAACAGCTGATCCTGTCCAGCTGTAATTGCATTCATTTGTTCACACTGAAAAATCGACATACTCAATAGTTGTCTAAATCTTTTAATTTTCAAGTTAATAGTTTAAATCTTTTGTAAAGTCAGTTTGTCTATATATTATTTTCTTGTTGTAGTTTACCCATTCATATATATCATTGAACATAGTGTCTTTTATGTCATTTATATATAAATATATATATAAAATGTATGGGCAAAGATTTATATGAATATTTTGGTAAAGTACTTACCTGTGTAGATTTTCATTTATTTTTTTTGAGCATAATATTTAATTTATTTTATTATATATAATAGTATACTTGTAGTTAGTGTTTTTGGTATTATATATGCGGTGCGTATATATGCAGATATCTAAAGATATCTGGTATATATATATTCTGATATATATATATATATTTTAATGTTAAAGTTATATATATATATATTTAATTGCGTATATCTAGTACTGAAGGTTCTATAGTTGCGGTGCGTATATATGCAGATATCTAACGACATCTGGCTATATATATTCATGGAAGTATAAAACCTAATTTGTAAGATCAGTACGTTATTCATTTTTTTTTTTTTATTAAAATACTTCTAAAAATTTTCCCAGTGGTTTCCTTCAATATTTCCAAACGTGTTTTTCTTTCATTTATTTAAGTATTCAATTAGCTATTGATTCAAGTCTTAAAAGGCTTTGGTTTAGTGGTCTAGAGATTGATCACAAATTGAGTTCATTCATTGATAAGAAAAGTACTATCTGAATTGTTTCATATAAGATAAAAGAACTCGGTCAAACCGTTATTACACTTGAAGAGTCTTCAACGAGAGATAAGTCGGTGAGTTTAAGTATAGTTTTGTTCTGCAACATTGCACAGGCCGGTAGCTCACTTTATAGAAGACTTGGATACTGTTATGATATAGGTTTGAGAATATAATTGGTGTTAGATGATTGGACTGTCACGGGGGCCTGGCCATTGGGATTTGTTTTACAGCTCAAAGAGTAAGTTTATGACAAATAATTTATGATCTTTTATCCAATCACCCTACAATATCGAAATATCGATATATCGAATATCGATATTTTTCTTGCGTCATATTATTCTACTACTTTTTTGCTTCTGGTGCATGTGGCTAAAACATGAACGCTTGATATTAATATGAAGTAATTGAGATTTTGGCCAAGTAAGTGTATGAGTTAATAGTCCAATCCTTTAACTTTAGAAAAATGTAAATAAAACAATATTTTTCCCCCTTAGGCTGAAATAGCACATGCTGAAGTAGAGTGATCACTTTTCAGACCTCAAAAGTTCAAACACAAGGTTTTAATTTTCTCCTATTTACGGAAGAAAATCAGTACAGAAACCGAAATTTGGGTTAAAACGTGAACAGTTGGGGTTCAGCTATTAGCCAATGGGAAGCATAGTTCATATACCATCCCTCAAAAAGGGGGGGGGGTTCACCTTTTGCACCTAGCAGGTTTTAAATATGAACGAAATTTTGTTCATATTATACCCCAAGTGTTGTTTCACCTCTTACCCCAAAAGCTGTTCACGTCTTACCCTGTTCACGTCAGACCCCTCCCCTCCTTGGACGTGGCCTAAGGGCTGCTCCAATCAACTCGGTAACACCAGGAATCGATTATAATTAACATTTATTTACAATATTGAAAGGTACAAGCCTTTTTTTGTGGTAAAATAGGTGTCCATGTTGTACCCCACATTGTTCTTCGATTTGCACCTTTTGGGTGTAAAACATGAATTGAGGTTTTTCCCCAATAATTTTTTTAAAAAACAAAATTAATAAAAAATAACTATCAGGATATTTTGCACAACTACTAATATATTATATCATATTTTGAGATTTTCAAAAAAATTTAAATTCTAGACAAGAAGAGAGTTTTTATGAAATATTCACGACTTCCCCCCAGTCACTATTTATATATATATAATAGTATATATATATATATAATAGTATATATATATATAAATATATTATATATATAGTATATATAACCGTATATATAGATATTATATATATATATATATATATATATATATATATATATATATATATATATATATATATATATATACCGTATATATAGATATATATATAATATATATACCGTATATATATAATATAATATAATATATATATATTATATATTATATAATATATATATAGATATATATATATTAAATATATATATATATATATATATATAAATATATATACTAAAATATATATATATATATATATATATATATATAATATATATATATATATATATATTATATATATATATATATATATATATATATATATATATATATATATAAACACGGGTCAAAAAGACTTATATAAAATATATATAAATATATATATATATATATATATATATATATATATATATAATAATATATATATAGATATATATATATAATATATATATATATATATATATTAATATATATATATTATTTAATATATATATATATATATATATATATATATATGCTGTGTCTAAAAGTGGACCTGCTAGATTTCTTCGAGATGGTGAGGAGTAACCAGGTCTTAAGGTTTGTAACATTTCAACAAAGTACTTCAATTCAACACTTAAAAATGAGACGTTGTTAGCATAAAAAATTTGATATTTTTTGGTCAAGAATTTCTTTTTGTGCAGTTGTCATTTTAATGGTATATTTAGACAATTTCTTTTGAGTTTTTGATGTGTCAGATACAGATAACCATGTTCTCATTGTTGAATGTCTTGCAGCCATCAAAAATTAGATGAAACCCTTTCTTCTACATCTGTAAGATCCATACTTTCATCGGTTGTATTAGCACTTAATTCACTAGATTTGCCAGAATATGACAAGCGCTTACAAGATTTTTTGCGATACACTTTTATTCTTTCAATTTTATTGCTAATTGTATCACTGTAATATTTACATTTTACTTTGCTGGTGTATTAGACATTCTGAACTTCAGTCCATTCATTTCCTAGTTTTCTTCCGGATCCCAGAGTCTTTGGCATTACTGTTATAATCAAACTTATAATAACTTAACAAAATTAAAAACAAACAATTAAATTAATATGAAATTGCAGTTATTGCTGAAAAGGAAAGGAAAAGGGAAAAAAACCAATTTTCTCCGGGTTTTTTCGGGTTTTAGGTGAAAAAACCTGGGCCCACTGGGCTTTTTCAAAAAGTGGGTTTTTTGCCAACCCTGCCTGGTACACCAATCTTAAGTAAGTGACTAGCGAGGGGCCAAGCCTAGCCCCCACAAGAGAGAAACTCATTGTGCGAAACCAAGTTGAAGGCACGCTTGAAGTTGATGAAAGTAACAAAGTAGCGCCTCCACTCAAACCTTGTTTCGAAGACCTTCTGCAGAAGGTAAATATTTTGGGACATAGACTGGCCTAACTTGAACCCAGATTGAAAAGGGTTGTGGATAACTGCCCCCAATCTCCTAGCCAGGATCTTGTGGAGTAGCTGTACCACAGCTGGAAGAACACAGATCGGTTGGAAGTCACCAAAATCCACAAGCTCAGGAACTTTGGGAATGAGCATAACTCACTCCCTCAGAAGCCCGGGCTGCAGGTATGCTAGAAGGCCATTAAGGATGTTGAGGAGATCACCCCGCCTGAAGTTCTCGAGGTCTTGAAAGGAAACTACATCAACTCCTGAGGCACTGTTCATGTTGAAAGCACCCATCTCCCACTTGAGCTCGTCGATGGAGATCCAAGCATCTGCAGACAACTTGGACTCAGTATTCTGGCCAACCAATATAATGGCGCTGTCCGCCAACCCTGGCAAATCCATGTGACACATCGGGTATTTAGCCATTCCTGACACAGTATCAGGTGGCATCCGATGTACCACGAATGCTTCCCTGTCCATGACAAAGCTTAGCACCTTCACCTTATCACAGTAATACAGG
>JABUQX010036458.1:0-12500 GCA_015478945.1 Trachelipus rathkii | reverse complement strand
CGAGATTCTTTGGGTGTTCTATACCTTTGGTGAGGCCATTATTTGAGATCGAAACGTTGTTCAATAAAACTCCACTGGGGGAAAAATAACTTTTTATCAATGACGTAGTTCTTCTAGAGTTGAGGGGTGTTCCTCTTCAGAAGCTCCTGGTATAAAGAAGCTCTCCACGTCGGAACCTAAAGCAGAGACAGGAATTAATAACAACTTCCTATCCCTCAATAGTGTCAAAAATCCTGTTTTCTCTCTATCATTCAAAAAATACAGTCAAATTTAACCAACAAAAAAATTATGAATTACCCTTTTATAAGGGTGGAACGGCTTGTCATTCGTCGTTCTTTTGATCTTTACTTTGTAGATGTGCAAGTTATTGAAGCAGATCTATGGAGAACTTTACCGATTTTTTAAAACTTCCTTAAAAAACACCTCCTTCAAATGATAAGATTTCAAAGATTTAATCTCTGTTGGGAAGGAGAGAAAATAAGAAGGATGATTACTTCCGTCTCATTCCTTCCCCACCCCGTCAATTCTGGTATTGATGCATCAAAATATAAAACAAAATGTACTTTCCTTTCATTATCAATTGCCCCGTCTCCATTGGTAATTTTTCTCCATCTATTCTCTTTTCATATTTTCAACCAAAACAAAATTTCTCTTTTTCTCTCTCTACTCCTTTCTGGAGTATTAATTCATTATCAAAAGAAAACAAACTTTTCAAAAAAAAAATCAAAGAAAAATTTACTCTTTAAAACATAACTCCATCATTCCCCCTATTGGAAGTCCTTTATCTTGAGGTACCTTTCCTATACTTCTTTTCATTGTCATCTAATTAATTAAACAAAAAAATCTTTCTTTTTTTTTTTACTCTTTTCCCGAGTATGGTATCAATCCCAAAACAAAACTATTCTTTTTAAAAAAAATCAAAATAAAAGTAACCTTCATTAAAAAATTTTACTATTACATTCCCCCATCTACCGATCGCACATCTGTCGAACCCGCTGTTTTATTTCTTCCAGTGACATTTCCTGCCCAAAGGCCATTAAATACCCCTGCATATGCTGAATATATCGTTGAAACAATCCATCCCAATCAGGCTGTGACGGCAACCCTTCCACCGTGGGGACACTACTTGGAACCGGCAACTCCGCTGACGCACCCAGTACTGGCTCCTGCCTCTGATATGGAACGGACCTCTCTCTTCTCCGAACCGATCTACTACGCCTGGGTGTTATAATCGGGGTGCTATCCACCACGCTAGGATCTACGTCCCCGAATGTTATGGGGGAATAGTTGCAAGTTCGGCGTTCGGACTCCACCGGGGTTTCCTCTCGCCGAACATCAAGACCAGATGGTGGAGTAACTGATGCACCACGCAACGGACTCCCCAAAGACTGAGCCCCCAATACCGCCGGTTGTTCAGTCATCCCATCACCTACAACTTCACTCACTACTTCTACTTCTTCTACTACCTCTTCTACTTCTTCCACTTCTTCTACCTCTACTTGAGCACTAACTACTTCTTCTACGTCTACTGGGGCACTAACTACCTCTACTTCTACGGGAACACTCACTACTTCTTCTACTTCTACTGGAGCACTCATTCTTCGTAATCCTCTAGCATTTTCTCTGGAAGCCACTGTCTCTCTGGTGGGAGCCTGGTTTCGTGGACTATCCATGAATACTTCAGCCCCTCTCAACTTTCGGAAATATTGCCTACAAAGGTCTCTGGTTGGATGGAGCCTGTCTCGCAAGAAACCCTGATCTCCAAGCGTATATACTTCCGAATTCAAAAATCTTCTGATATTCTCCTTCTGATCATCCCTCTAGTCAGAGGCAGCATATATGACTGGATAAGAGGCCTTGTTGTGCCACTGGATCTCAGCCTTCCTCAAGGTTCGTATTTGCAGGTGCATCCTCCTCGCCTGCATGTGCAACACCCGATCAGCATATTCAGGAGCCTGGTTATAGTAGTCTTGCAATCCCTGAGGAAAACTAGCCACCCTTATGTTGTTATAATAAACGAGATCTACAAAGGGTGGGATGGCCAGTATAACTCGCATGTTTGGATCTTTCTCCGCACACCTTTCGGAGAATTGAGAGAACCGCTCCGCAAAACCTCGTACGGAAAACTGGAGGTTACCAGTGTTCACTTCATAATATCCGGTCACCCCTGATGGATTGGGTAACCGAATTCGAGGATAGGCCTCAGGGATAATAATGAAGACCAGCATATGGGTATATTGATTTTTCAAAAAAAATTGAATATGCCGTTGTAAATACTCCAGATTCGCCCCCGGATAAGATTTAAACACCACGGTGGTCCCCGGTAACAACTCAGGGGTAAAAGCCTCCTCCATATCCCTCACCCACGAGTGTCCGATCACCAGGATCTGAAAAAGAAAAAAAACAAAAACCCAAAATTAATATATTATACTTGATTTATAACTTTTATTTAAATTATTACTTTATTTTATTTATTACGTTTTTACTTATTAACGTGTTCCCCCCCAAAAAAATTCTTATTTTAAATTTTTACTTTATTGATATATTTTATTTATTATCAGTTGATATTTTATTAAATTACATTATTTTTATGTTTTTACAATTTAATTACGTTTTTCTCGACTACCAACTTTTCTATTCCACTTCTACCTTGTCATGTAAAATTGTTCAACCATTTATTTTGCCCGTATCTATTAAATAAGTTAACACAATTGGTGAAACTTCCTTACAAGTCCCTCTGATCGTTATTACGTCGCATTTTCTTTTATGTTTATCTCTTCACGATTCTCTTCAACTTCAAACCCCTCAAAAGATAACTCACTTCCAGGAATTTGTTCTTCTGCTTCTGCAATCGGCAAGCCGATCACAGGCGTCGAATAGACTTGCACACGGTTTTCAAACGTTTTATCTGTGGGAAGAGAATCCCTTAAACCCACAGGGGGAGCTTGTGTTGACTCCCAGCGCCAGTACGCTTCTTCTATCAAGTCTGAGGTGTCCCATAACAAATTCTTTCTTTCTCTCTTTCTTCATTTTTCTCTATACTCTCCAATTCTTCATAAATCTCCTCCACGTCCAGATAATGATTTCTCCAATGATTTGTCTTCAAACCCTCTTATACTCAAATTTATCTTTTTCTGTTCTTTTACTAGTCTTTCAAATTTTACTTTAATCCTTTTCAAGTTCCTCATCTATGGTAAAACCCTCAAACAAAGAGTCATCATCATCCTCACTTCATATTCCTCCTCAATTCACTCCTACTTCCGGCAGGCATTCTACCTCCCCTCCCCGCCCCCCCCACACGTTATACCTCATCTATTACTCTTCCTTTCATCTCTTCTCTTCCTCATCATGCATACCTCTGAAACACAATCGTTCAACAAAAATCAGAGCATTTTCCATAACCTCAACTGTTTATGATGTGCTTTATACTGTTATTCGTCCCCCGTGATTTATAATAAAATTACCCGGTTATCATTTACTGCTATTATTCATAAGATCCTCTTATCAGGATGGAATTATTTTGTGTCAAATTTCCAGGTAAATGAGTTTCAATCCTACCATTTGATGCATCTCATAAGGGACAAAACGGTCATGACTGTCCTTCCAACACTCCTCCTCAGTGGGCAATGGCAATCCAGTGTGCAATCCAGTGTGCAATTCGTGCGCTCTTTTTAATATGTTTTCACAGGGCGTGATATGGGTCTCTGAATGAGTGGTATGATTGTACACCAGCAAAACTTGCGACAATTCCTCATCCCATTTATTAGGCTTTTTAATAGACATCCTCAAATACTGACTGAGGGTGCGGTTCACTCGTTCCACAGCTCCGTTAGACGATGGTGTATATGGCGTGGTTAACACGTGTTTAATTTGTTGGATCTTAAGGAATTCCTCAAATTCTGGCCCTATGAACTCTCTTCCATTATCGGTTAACAGGCACTCTGGTAGCTTTGGAAGGAATGGCAATATACGATGTTGTACTGCTTTCGTTACATTTATACACTGCTTATTTCTTATGGGAATAGCAGCTACCCATTTTGTAAAATGATCTACCATTACAAGCAAGTAATTTATTTCCTGAGGAACACGAACTGGATTCAAATCCATCGCACCATCTCGAATGGTCTGAAGTACGATTTTTAAGTATGACATACAGTATGTCTAGAATCTTTAACGCCTGACATTTATAACACGTGGTTGTAAATTGGAACATATGACTGATAATTTTTGGATAGCCATTTACACGCTTATGAGCAATGAGTTAATTTAGTGTTTCCCAATATGAAGGCAAACATCCAGTGTGTTTAAATAGCACCGTGTTAATATTGTTGCGGAACTATAGAGCAATTCCCCAGTAGCAAATTCCCTATATAAACGATCGTTTCTTAAATAAATATATCTACTTACTCGCGCGAAAGGCTTTAAAGGCCCATTAAATGGCAAATTCCTAACTATGGCTCTTTTAAGCCTCCTCAACGTTGGATCTGTATGTTGCAGCACTAGAATATTATCATGTTCAATCTCTAAAGGATCCACTATATCCTCTGAATCCATTACGATATGGTGTATCCGGGGATCCCGGATTTCTTCTACCACCTCCCCACCGGTGTTTTGGGGATTTTTTTCTTTGACGACCGTCGTTGAAACACCAGGGGAAGCACTTGCCTCCTCAATGGACTCATCTAGCAGCATCCACTCCTGGAAACCCATTGACATTACATTAACGCTCGCTGTTTCTTTCTCAATGCCCGCCAGAAACATTGGTACGAGGGGTACTAAGAGATTATAATGAACCCCCCCACAGCACAACAGATGACAAATATCTTTCTCTGATTCCTTTCCAAACTTCAATGGTTGAGTATCTCCATAATACACAAATACTTGTAGATGGTGTAACTTTGTAAACGCCAGTACCGCTTGAGTGACAGGAAATTGTCCAGCCTGTTTCATTAATTGTAACCTCTTTGTAATCTGTCTGGCATCTTTCCCGGTAGGTAAACCATATGTATTGTCGATCATCTCTTGGACAATCTCCTGTCTTAACTTTAAATGATGGTCCAAGGACCCATACAACCCTATCGACAATGCTTGAAAAAGCGAATCACCCCCACCAGGAATCTTTACTTCAGAAAATCCTCCAGGGATGGTATTTGAAAGAATTTCTTCGGACTCCACCAAGGCCCCATTGGTGATCGGGACAACGTGTCAGCTACTTTATTTTCCTTCCCTGGGATGTATCTCAACTCGTAATCGATGTCATTTATTTCTTGCAAAGTGCGGGCTACCCGAGCATTCACCAATGGCATACTATGTAGAAATAGCAATGGTTGATGGTCAGTGAAAATAACTACTTTGATTCCATAAAGAAAAGGTTTCAAAGCTCTCACAGCCCATCGTATGGCGGCTACTTCTTTCTCAGTTGTGCTATAGCGCTGTTCTGCTTTATTAAAGGTCGTGGAGATATAAGCTATAGGACGTTCCACATCAGATTGGATCTGCGCAAGACACGCTCCTGCCCCGATATCAGAGGCATCCACATATAACAATAAAGGCTTCTCTTGTTCTGAACGATCTGGATACGATAAGACCTGTGGTGATGTTAATTCTTGTTTTAGAGCTTCAAAAGCCTTTTGACATGATTCCGTCCATTTCAAGGTTTTAGCGTTCAATAGTTCGAAAAGGGGTTTTGCAATCTCTGAGCAATGGGCGATGTGGCGCCTGTAAAAGTTCACCATGCCCAGAAACTGCCTCAACTTACGGACGGTAGTTGGAACTGGAAATTGCATGATGCCTTGCAAATTTGAATCCAGGGGAACCATGCCTTTTTCGGAAACCTTATGTCCTAAGTACTGTACTTCTTTCCTAAGGAGAAACGTCTTCGCTGGTTTGATTTTAAATCCTGTTTCTTTAAATGCTGACAAAACTTTTTCGAGGACTTCCAGATGTTTTTCAAATGTTTCACTGAGGATAAGGACATCATCCAGATATACCATGCATTCGTTCCATGGAATATGAGCCAGAGCAAATCTCATCCCACGTTGGAAAGTGGCCGGTCCATTCTTTACGCCAAACGGCATCCGCAAAAACTCCCAGTGAGACAAGAGAGTTGTAAAAGCTGTCTTTTCAATACTGGTCTCCTCCATCTCTACCTGGTAGTATCTTTTGATCAAATCTATGGTGGTAAAATATTTCATTCCTTGTAAACTAAACAGCATGTCAATCAGATTCGGGATCGGAAAACTATCTCCTTTGGTGATTTTATTTAATTCTCTGTAGTCTATACACAATCTGATTGATCCATCCTTCTTTCTTACGCACCACTGGGTGATACTGGGATTGCATCCTGATATCCCTCCTCTTCCAATTTCCTACAATTCAATTCTATTCTCTGAGAATGGGACCTTGAATCGTCTGATTGGCACTTGCCACAGTAGATCCTCAGTGATGTTTCTATTTATGCTTAATAACATCGGTGCAGCCCACATCAGAGTCTCCCAAACTCGAGACAGAGGGATAACGTTCTAGCAAATTAATTTTTCTCGTTGGTCTGTTGTCAAATCTGCTTCTTCCAGGCGAAAAGCTTCACACAAATTTTCAGGTGTCCACTCGGTGTATTCATTTGGACCTTGGTCATTTAACTCGACAACATTTATATTTGGTTCCTGACTTAACCCTATTCCTAATCCTATTCCTAATTCTAATCCTAACTGTATTCCTACTCCTAACTGTCCTACAATAGTGCCTTTCTTCAACCTCCTTGGAAACTCTCCCTCATTCCTAACTAAAAACATGGCTCTATCGCCCGTAAAACTAACTAAAGCAGGGTCGAACTTTATTGTATTTGGCAATCCCGGACTGGCCTCCACCACAACCGGTTGCTTTAGAGGAACTCTTCCACTCCTCTCTACTTCCACCACCATACATCGTCGAGGTTCTATATTCACAGCTTCCACTAGGGCACAAGTCTCTTCCTTGGGGTTGCCCTTTCTCACATCTATGGCAACGGTCTGTACAAAATTCCCGCGTCTAATCACTAACTCTTTACGGTACAGATCCGGCAACAGATGTTCTTGATTTAATATATCAAACCCCAAAACCAAATCGTAATCGGTTAGTTGGTTTGGTACCACGACAAAACGACCCGGCTTCAGGATATAATTTGTAGACAACCTCAAAGCTATTATTACTTCCCCAAGAACAGGAAACCTAACATTCCCCAATCCTGTAACTCCCCGATAAGCGGTAGGCAAAATAGGACTTTTATTTTTATCTAATAGGTGGAAACAACTAGCTGAAATAAGACTGACTTCCGCGCCGGTGTCTACAAATGCTGTTAGTGGCTCCATGGGTGGTTGATCCACTAGGGTAACTTGCAAAATTAATGTTTTCTCAGGAGCCTTTATTATATGATAAGTTATCATTGCCCCAGGACACAGTTCTTCGGCATCATTTCCTTCTTCACTCTGTTCTTCTGTTTGCTGTTCCTGATTGATAATCATTGTAACCATTGGGCCGGTCTTTTCACAATTCTGTTCTTTTTCTTCCTCTTGTGGATTCTGTAGTTCTTCTTTACTAGTCGTTGTTACTAATTGTAGTGGTGCTGTCTGATGGATATTTACTGGAAGACTTTCCTGAGACCCTCCAGGATCATCTTCAGATGTATCCATTATATCACTGATGCTTGTTTTATTTCCCTAAACTGTTTGGCTCTGAACATGAGGTCTTCCTTTGCCGAGACTCCCCATTTCCCGTCTTTGAGGGCAATCCTTACCTAAATGTTCTTCCTGACAGAACGGACAAGTTCGAGGTGCAGCAGTTTGATTCCTACCATTGCGGCATCTCCACCAGGTGCCCTATTCCTTTACACCTCAAAACACGATTTTGCTATCAGATAGCATCCTCAATCAGGTGACCTCTTGCCACAATAACATACCACTGGTCCGAGTCCAAACACTCCCCATAGTTACCCCTTTTCTTCAATGACTGCAATGGTACCTGCACCATTTTGGTTTTTTGCTGAAAAACTTGAATAATTGGCCCCCTCTCTGCGTATTCCTATTACTCCCTCGAGGAATCCCTCTTTGTTGTGAGTGGCGGTTGATACCCTGCGATGTGCTGGAGCCTGTCTCCGATTATTCATTTTGTACTGGGTTTATACCTGAAACAAGCTATTTGGTGCCTGAGTGCTACTTTGGCATTCGCTTGCAGCAACATAAACCTTCACTTATTTCCATACCTCTGGGTCCGGGACATCTGCAATCGATTGCGTCAATCTACTACCTCCTGCGGCGTTCTCCTTTGTTTTCCTTTTTCCTTATTTTTTTTCTATATACCTTGTCCACCATGACCACCAGTTGTTCCCATGGAATCAAGGAACCTCTCTGGACCTCCAAACCCATCAAGACGTCCTCCATCCGAGTCGTCACTGCTTCCGGTAAACTTTCCAAAAATTTCTCCCGCACCATAGGTAATTTCTTTACATCATTATTGGGAAAGGCCCTCTGCGCCAGACCCAGCAATCGTAGTGCAAAAAGGGGAATGTCTTCTCCCCATGATGGCCTTTGTGAAGCCTGAGGTTTCTGTATTGGCTTTCTTATCCAGTTCTTCCCTAAACCACTGTAAAAGCCGAGACTTTACCAATCCATATTCCGATGCTGTTGCAGCTACTATGTTATAAGCCTCCAGGGCGGACCCTTGGAGATGACTACCTAACAATGCAACCATCCCATCCGTTGATCCGGGATATTGGGCAGCACAATACCTTTCAAATCTTTCCAAAAACTGCACCATAGTCTCACCAGTCTCAATTCTATACTTTCCCAGTGGTATCACTTTCCCTGGTTTTCTATCCATTGTCAACATGCATTGGTCATATTTTCCATCAAATCCTTATTCTGTTGCAATATTCCCTGCAGGGCCTGTGAATCAATAGTCACCACCGTGGGATCACGAACCGGGGTCTGATTCTCTTCAGATGAATTAGCAGGACCCGCCGGTATTCCATTATTGTTTGGCGGAATGGGGATGTGACCATCCTGACCATCCTGAATAATATCTCCTTCTTCTAACTTCTTTTCCAACAAGGCATTCATTCCATCACCTGTCATTTTGATGATTCAACCAAATTCTGGTTCCGATGACAAATGAGTAATTGAGTAATTGGTACTTGGCAGCCGAGCAGAGCTAGCTTTCCTAAAAAGGAACAACTACGCTCTGCTACCAAATTATGTTATTACCTTATAACTTGACGAGAGACAAGAATCCCCTCTTCTAAACCAGGGATCCTTCAACTTCTCAAGAAGGCTCTCGTACTCATCCAATGTATCTGGCGCGCTATGACGAGAGGTCTTCTTTTAATCGATTTGGAGCAGCGCAGTGGTGTCTTCTTTTCTTGTAATTTAGTATTTTTATTTAATGTAATCTTTTCATCTAACAACTTCTTCTTGTATCCTTTGTAATGACAAATGCCTGTTGGTAAACTAGGTGGGATTAAACTGTAACCACAGTGGGCTATATCCACTTATAATGTTTTTGTTATTATTAAATACTCACCACTTCTTTCTGAACCTTTATTACTTTACCAACATCCACCGGCTATATTATAAAACAAAAAAAATATTTAAAAATGTGGAGAAAAAAATATATGAAACTTTTAATTTATTAGAAATATAGTATATAAAGAAATGATATAGTATATAAAAAAATTTTATTCTGTATTTTTGGTATCGCTACTTATATAGTACAAACGGTATTTACATATCTCTCTTTGATTGTTCAGCACGAAATGTATATAAATACATATATGAGTACGTATACTCATATATATATATGGAATGAAACAAAAATTTATTAAACAAATATAGTATATGTATAAAAAATGATAGGTATTTATTTATTTATATATAAAGCTTGGCTATGCAAGTCTATAACGTTTCACGGGTATATACATATATATATATATATATATATATATCCACACCCAAACTATATCCCTATATATAGATAAGGAATAATATCGAATAATATAAAAATAACAATAATATTAATAAATATATGAAAAATAAAAATTTATTTAATGAAGAAATTATAGAAGAAACATCTTTTTGCAATGCGATTTGTAGAATCATTTCGCCCAACCCCCCTTTCTTTATTTTTATAATAGTGGTGTCATTCGTAGATAATATGAACATTCAAACAAAAAATATAATATATATTAGAACAATTTAGATTTCGTTTCGATGCCTGAAGCGAATGAATAAGGAAAACAAAATAACAATGAGTTTTCAAAATCTATTAGCGCAGGGTTGCAAAACCCGGAGTTTTTCATAAGGAACCAACCCAGCTGGTTTTTGGTGGTTTTTGGTTTTTTGGTTTTTGGTATTTGTATATTTTTGTCAGAAAAACTTTTTTGATGTAGACAAATCATCCTTGCTAATGGCAACTAAGTGTAAGAAAAAGTTTTCAAAATTAAAAAATAGTTTCTTTATATGAGAGAAACTGCAAAGTTTAACTACAGCTTATAAAAATGTATCTGATTATTTTTATAAATTATTACAATGCCATTTTTTTTTATATAATATAATATAATATATAATATTAATAGTATATATATAATATATATATATATAATATATATTATATATATAGATATATATATATATATATATATAATACCGTATATATATTATTTATATTATATATTATATTATTTATATATATATATATATATATATTATAATATATATAGTAACGTATATGTATATATATATATACTGTATATATATATTATTATATAAATATCATTTATATATTATATAGATATATATATATTATTATATATATATATATATATGATATAGTATATATATATATATATATATATATATATTAGTATTTCTGAATTAAACAGCTTAGAATTAACGTATAAATATATATCTGTCGATGATATACGTATATATTTATATATATAATATATATAATATATATATATATATATATATATATAATATTATATATATATATTATACGGTATATATATATATTACTGATATATAATATATATAATATAAATATTATATATATATATATATATATATATATATATTATATATATATATATAATATATTATATAATATAATATATAATATATAATATAATAATTATATAATATATTATATTTAATATAAAATCTATTCAAAAAATCTTCCAAGCTTTCCTATTTATGATAAATTATTCTTATCTTCAGATTATCCTTATTATTATGAATATTTTAATAAACAATCTTTTAAAAACAAATATACAGGATATTTAAAAATGCCAAAGTATCATTCGGGAGGAAGATATAAGGCTAGTGAATGGAAGGAGGGGACAGTATTAAGTGACCAACCAAACAGAGTTCTTGGCAATTACCAAAGAGAATATAACAAAAAAATAGAAAGGGTTAAAAGCCATTTAGAGAAATGTAGAAGTTCAGGATAAATAGAAAGATTCTTTTCAACGTTTGGGATCATTTGGAGCAAAATAAGAAATAGATTGGGAATTGATAATGCTGAAAAAAAAAAAAAAAAAAAAAAAAAAAAAAAAAAAAAAAAAAAAAAAAAAAAAAAAAAAAAACAAAAAAAAAAAAAAAATTTTTTAAAAAAAACATGCAATAAAGATCAAAAAATTATACTGATTCAGAGTATTGATACATAGTATTCCATTACATTTTTATCTGAAAAACATACATTCAAGTATTTATTTACTTTGTTTAAAATTTAAGATTAAATTATGAAATTGCAAAAAATTTTTTTTGTTATCTCGATAGACTTTCCTCGGAAGGCCTTTGATTTTTTTTTTAGTTTTTTTTTTGTTTTGTTTTTGTTTTTTTGGATTTGGGGAGGATGATTGGGTGCAAATCTTGAATTATATATATTTACCTTCAGTTCAAAAATGGACTAAATATTCAGCTTTTTAATGCATAGAATATTAAATACATGTCTGTGTATCTTCATTGATACTGCTAGAAAACCCATGGTTACTATGGTCTTCCATTTACATCGATTTAAAATTCAAATTAGAAGTCGGAGAACAAAAAACCAGAAGTTGGGTTTGTGGTTTTTCCTCTTGTGTTTTGGTGGGTTTATTGTTGGGTTTGGTGCCAACCCGAATAGGTTTCTGTACCTTTGGGAGCATTATTGGATAGAAAACTCGTCAGAATAAAAAAACTCCACTAGGGCCAAAAATAAACTTTTATCTATAACATAGAATCCTTCTTCGAGTTTAGTGGCTTCTCTCGAATAGTTCCTGTATAAACAAAGAAGCTCTCCACGTCGAACCTAAGCAGAGACAGAATTAATAACAACTTCCTATCCCTCAATAGTTTAAAAAAATCTTTTCTTTATATCAAAAATTAACATTGATTTAAACCAAACAAAAAAATTATGAAAATTACCCTTTATAAGGGTGGAAACGTTTGTCGTCGTCGTTTCTTTATGATCTTTTACTTTGAGATTCAAGT
>JABUQX010036457.1:0-12500 GCA_015478945.1 Trachelipus rathkii | reverse complement strand
ATATCATTAATTTACCAATTTAAGATAAAGCTTCCTCAAGGATATAGAAGTTCTGAAAATTTTTGGATCAATAATTTGTGTCATGTGAGTGTGTACGGATTTCACGTTCATAGTAAAAATCTAAGCACTTACATAGGTTTTGCGCTAAAGTGTCGTCTGAAAGGTAGGAGTTTATAATATAATATAAAATTTCTATATTACAAGATGTATTATTATTATTTTTTTTTATATTAAATATAAAGGAAAAAGAGTTATTTCTGGTTTTAAGTGTATTTCATTAATGTTCAATACATAGTATTTTCGTTTCACTTGTGTAACTTCTTAATTTTATTAAAGAGATTTCACTGTGAAGTCCCTTTTAGCCATCAGCTGTTGTGTATAGGACAAACATACATTTTCATTTTTTGGGAAGATCTTGGTTTGTTTAAATTTGTATGGTTTTAACATAAAGCCTGTTCATAGAAAGTAACGCTCTATAGATTTTAGGGTAATAAATTTCGCTATATGCTACATTAGTGCTTATAATATTTTAATAGTATATAATATAATATATATATATATATATATATATATATATATATATATATATATATATATATATATATATATATATATATATATATATATATATATATATATGTATATATATATATATATATATATATATATATTATATATATTAAAAATATATATAATATAAAGCGTTATTTTAATGTTTTGAAAATTAGAAGCATTGGTTATGTATGGTATAGTTTGCGTATGTAGTTGTATATTACGTTATTACATGTTATTTCAAGTATATACATACATTAATTATCTTAAGTGTAATATAATAGTACTTCGCAGGTTCTTATATATGCCATCGCATACAATAATATATGATATACTATTTATTATATTATATTGTATGCTCACGGATATATATAGCTTTGTTTTATATTGTTATAAAGGCAGCTACAAATTTCATTTTTGTTTATTAAGTATATAAATTATACCAGTCTTTCCCAATTCTTCCGAGAATCAATTATTTATTTATTTAAGTATTCATGTAGTTAAATATACTAGAAGTACTAGTTCATTTATTTTATTGCACAAGTTCTTTGATGATCACGAGTAAGTATGTTACCAGGTGACCAAACAACAATGTGGGACTTGCTGGAACAGTACGGCGAGAGAAGGTTCCACTCGCGGATATTTGAGGTGGATACCCCATACTTTGTGTGTAGAACGACCGCAGCAGTGCTGCGAGGTCCGTATATTGATCTCGTTATGGGAATGTCGAAGGAGCATTAACCCCGCGTATCAGCCAAATTCTCGCGGTTGGGAGGCGACTGAGTGTCTGGGTGCTCGTTTTTGTGAAGGATGGTGTAATTTCGAATGAATTTACTATTCCCCACGCCGAGCAAGCTGAAGAAGATTCGCAAGAAGATCCATTACAGGCGGCAACGCCGAAGAGAACGGATAATATTGCATAGAAGGGCAAGTACGGAGAAGATGAAGGAAAAATAGAGGAAGAACAACTGCACCGACAATCGACAAGCGTTGTTGTAGAGAAGTTGAAGTCAACCACAGAGGACACCTTGTGATATGGGAACAAGCAGTCCCAAAATTCGTTGTAATGAAGGAGAAGTTATAGCGGAGGATTGAATTACTGTTTCAATTGAGCCACAATAAATATGGAAAAAAGGTATTGAAATAACCGGATGTCCAAGCGACCATCGTTTGTAAATAGTGTTTTAGAATCTTAAGTATCAAGCAACAATGGAGAGGAAGATTGTCGAAAACAGGAGTGACACAGCACCCCACATGCAAAGTTCTGAGATTGAGGAAAGTTGTAGCCCGCTGAACGAAGTTGAGTAGTTCATGAATGGAAAATAACAGAACTTATACGTGATCGAAACTTTCAAGAAAGCAGAAGGATGATGTAACACTGCAAAGGTTTGTGAAGGTCCGTGGAAAAGGGATTGAGAAAAGTACATGCTGAAGAATGGAATTTTATATAAAGAGTAATGGAAAACCAGCTTGGAAAGTTTCACTCTTGATAGTGCCTAAGGAGTACAGAGTAAGTCATGAGAGTGGCACATGACGAAGTCTTCGGAGGCCACCAAGGGTAAAAAAAAGACAATGGGTAAGATCACCCAACAGTTCTTTTGGCCAAACATATACCAGGATGTAACCAAGGCACTGTTACTCCTGTGATATATTGCCAAAGGAACGTGCCCGAAAGGAAACAGTTGAAGAACGGTACCCCTATGCCCCATGCCCATTCATCGAGGAAGCCCTTTCAGAGAGTTATCATCGACCTGATAGGACCGATCACGCCAACCATCATCTGAAGGACATCAATATATTTTGACACTCTTTGACCCCGCCACACGGTATCCTGAGGCAGTTCCTCGGGGTGTCAAGTAGGTATTGTTAAGTGTATTATCCAGTAATGATATATCAAAGTCTATATATATATTATATATATATATCAGATAATTATTATATATATATATATATATATTATTATATAAGTATATATATATATATATTCTATATGATATATATTATAATATATACTATAGTATATATATATATTATATATATATATTATATATATTATATAATATATTATATATATTATATATATATATTATATATATATATATATATATTTTAGTATATACGGATTTATTTATTCACAATGAAAAATAAAAGATCTTAATAGGTTGGAAAAACTTTTATTTTTAATAAAATTTATACCTAGGGATTATCCGTACGATTGTTGTTATTATAGTGGCTGTTTTGTTCCGGAGTTATTGTTTAGATGTGTATGCATCGAGTGTACAAGGTGGGCGGTCGACAATCATGAATCTAAATTATAGTGTGGTTATACTACCGTCTTTATAAAATCATACTGATGTCGTGCCACACCGCTTGAATGTTGAGATCCAGAAATAATATTTACCCTCCATAATTCCTTTGAAAGTAGGGTATATATATATATATATATATATCTCGCCTGCTCTATTTCATATACAATTCCGTAATGCATCAGTCCCATAATTTATCACTATTAGTATTTACGTAAGTGTTATTATAATATATAAATAAAAATATAATGAAGAATAATATATGTTATAATTTATGAATTCTTATGTTTAGAATTTGAAAAAATAATTTAAATTCTTATAAAATATAATAAAAACTTAATATTTTTATTTTTCTTTATATTTTAATAATATATAACCTCCCAAGCATATTATATATATAATATATATATATAATATAATATATTATTATATTATTAATATATATATATATATTTAGTATTGTAATAGTAGTCAAGATATATTGTTGGCGTTTGTGCATATGGTGTATCTAAGGGTAAGCTGCCTAGGAGTGCGATTTTCTGGTGAATTAATATAGTAATGATGATCTTTCGGATTGGGTATAGTACAGTTAGAGTAAGAAGTTTCACATTGATATGTAGTTTACTTGTGGTATATAGAGATTCTCACAAAAAAGGGATTGATATTATTTTATTGGTTAAATTAAATATCATAAAACAAAGTTTACCTTAGATGTAATAATGTGGAATAAATGAGTACCAAGTTCAATAGGAATAAGAGGTTGACTCTGAATTTATGATGAATGAGAGAGTCATATACATACGTGTGGATTAGTAATATCTGGTACAACACAAAAGTCTTATCATACCAGCTGTTGAAAAAAATTTTTTATAGATTTAGAAGGTATGAGATATATTAAGGATTTGAGTGTGCTATCTATTGTAAAGATGAAAGTTATTGAATATAATATTTTAAATTCCTTCCGAGGTAGGGAAAACAATTTAATTGAATATATTTATAAATTTAACTTTAATATGTGACATCTAGAATCAAAAAATGTTTTTTTGATTTTCAGAATATGCTTTATAAGAAGAATATTCATAATTTTTTTTCTAAGATTCTAATTTTTTTAATTTGAAAATTTTACTAATAATAATTTTCTTTAAAAACTGCAAAATCGATTTGTGAGTCGTGCTTATTACTTTCATTTTATGTGTGTGGTATAATGATTTTCAAGATTTTAAAATGGCTGGAAGTATTCATTGATATACTCACATCTATTATATAAAGATAGTATGTATATTATATATATAGTGCGATATAGGATGGTGTTCGTAACTCGTCGAAGCGGCATCGTTAGCGAGACAGTACCTTGGGGTGATTTGTGGGGGGTTGTAAGGAAATGAAAAAGTTTGATCAGATTCATTATGTGTTTATGTGAAATTAAGTTAGTGGGGGCTTGGGCCATGGAGAGAAAGGTGATAGGGAAGTGAGTAGTTAGAGTGAGAAGTTAAGTTGGAAATGGGTAATTAGAATATCAGTACTTATGAACGCATTGGACAAAATAAATCAGTATTGACATGATTTAACAGAGATTAAAATTGAACAAATTTGTGAAGCAAATGAGAAGAGAAGCGGATGTTGATAGTTGCAAAAGAGGGTATGTGAGATGTAGCTTATAAGTAGTGATATGTATAGAATGTTAACAGTGAGATGGTGGAGGATGAAGAGTCTTATGCAACACGGTATGAAGTAAAGGATATTAAGCGTCGGTTGAATGTACCAATAAAAGCCAATACGAGTTCTCAAAAGAAAGATGTTTGGAATTGTATTATAAAGACAGAGAAAAAAGGAAATACTTAAAGGCTTGCATACGTAGTAGAAAAGAAGAGGTAATTCAACAGTTTGGAAGGAAAATGAAAAGGGAATGAATGAGGGAATAGGAAGCTTTTCTGAAGGAGACCAGAAAGGTTAAGAATGAAGAATAGGGGAATCGACTTAAGATAATAATAGGGAGATGCTATCGTAACTGGTTGAAACATGGAAGTGAGAAGACTGTGAAGGAAACACTTCGAAAATCTGCAGTAACAATTTGGCACAGTAATAGAGAGTGATAGAAAGGAATTATAAAGTTATAGTCACAATTATTTTCATTTTGGCTTTCTGAGTATTTAAATAATAAAAATTTACGTTTTAAGGCTGAACAAGAAAAAAAAAAAAAAAAAATACACACAGTCTTTATATTATGTTTCATGTTAAGAAGCGGCCGAGTGTAATGGAGAAGAAAAAAGGGACTGAAAACGCTCTTTCATACTCCCAAGAGATTACTGTTGAGTGGTTGCATAATAGATGGCAGTTGAAAAAGGGTCATTAAAGACAATAGACAGTGCCGCCAATATCTTTGTGTGGTCTTGGATGTGGGTGCTCACAGGAGGTACCTATTTTGGTAGGTAAATGTCAATCTGATTATATGCGTAGAGGAATTCAAAGAATGGTAAATACTGCTGGTATATAGTGAATGTAATTGTTTGTAAATGATCAAAGAAACGGAGGCGAGATTGGTGATTGAGTGATTCGGCAAGATATGTGTGAGACCAAAGTTGTTTAATAGAGTGGGACTCATAAAATGTACCGAAGGGGATTGTGGGAGGGAGACAATAAATATGTTACCCTATGAGTACTAGAAGGCGAGTAAGGGAATAGAGCGGTAACTAGGAATTATATGAGAATTAGTTTATCAAGTGATTATGAGGGGACCAGGTCAAATACAACAATTCTCTATCTACAGAAAACTGTCTCTGCTAACCATAATTATATTCACTTGGTCTCTTCCACTCTCAAACACTTAGATATTGACGACTTTATTCGTCTGAGCACTTCATCTACTTAGGCATCTCTGTGATTGGTTCTACTCACCCCAGTAGCTACAGAGCATCCAGAAGTTACAAACTAATTATGCTTCAACTTTCTTAATGTATCCTATCCACACCCATCATTAATATAATTGCCTTCGTAAGCAAATAACACTATTGTGTCACACATATCCAACACACAAGACATGAGCACACATCTTCACTATCTAAGCTCCATTTATCCCACCATACATTCTCTTGCATGTGTCTTTTTAAAATATTTCCTAGCCTAATATATCCTTGTTTCTTACCTCCAAAGTCTTTACTTTCCTTTCTCAAGAAAAAATATCAAAGAGCCCAGACTACATATTTTGATTTCTTTACGTTCTATGTGTTACACAAATTCATGTTCCAAACTTTATTGTATACATTTGAGAAACATGATTTTTCCCCGACCTTAATTCGATCAACAAACTATAATCAGGATCTTCTCCAGAAGAAATAAACCTCTAGTGTTCTGTCCTTCATTCCCTAGATAATATATAGTAAAAATCAAACACACCGTAAAGCACGAATGCTTCATGTAGGGATAAATATTGAGACCAATACACAGATATAATGCACAATCTGCAACTAGATAACTTTCTGAATCCAATTGCATAAACTAACAAGTACAATATACAAAGAAAAGATTCAGCACATGACTCAGAGTCTCATCAAGAGCAACATTCTGCACTCGCATTCACCCTTTCCATAAGCCGCTTAAAAGACAAACTTTAAATTTTAATTATATATAAGTTTATATATTATTATTTCATACTCTATCTCTCACTCTCTCTAGAATGGTAAAACAGCAGACTGAATACGAGGACTATAGGATTTATAAGGAGACACGGAAGGATGTTGCTACCATACTGTAATAAATTTATGATACAATCATTTACGACGCCTTTATTTAATTTATTTAAAAGGATATCCAACAAAGTCATTTGTTATTATTAAGGTAATCTCTATAGTTGTATTCATCTATATTATATTTATATATATATATATATAGTATACTATTATTAGCCCTATTGTTTTATGACATTTTGTGCATAAATCGTCTATTTAAAGAAAATATTCATTACTACATATTTCATAAATATAGTTATATGTAAGTTCTTAAGCAATATTCATATGTACTAGTTATGAAGGGTGTAGTATATAGTCATTTGTGGGGAGAAAAACGGTCAAAATTTGCCGTTTTTTTTAATGAATCATGAAAAATAAATCTCTTGAAGTGACATCTATTATTTAATAGTGTAGTTTTCTCATCAATATCCAACGATATATTTTTCTTTTCTCTGCATTGATGGAAAATTATAAAGTATAAAATAATGAAACTCATTGATAAGGTTTTAAATTTTTAATTAACATTTTGAAGAATAATGATGCGAGAGAAACGGTCATTGGATGTAGGGAATCGGTCATTGAATATATATTACGATTGTGCTTGCTCCAAACTAATTTATTGATAGTTTATTATTAAACAAATTTGATAGTGTTATATTTGATTAGTATAGGAAAATACAAGTTGTATTGTTATGACCAGGTTGCACGAGCTTCGATTTGTTTACAAATTATGAAGATAGAGGCACACAATGTTTAAACGCGCAGTAATCATCAAAACAAAAAAGGTATACGAACAATTAGATATATCTTAAATAAATAATATTTGACTGTTTTAACAAAATTAGGGCACTTGGCTTATATTACGAGTAGAGCCTATTGTTAACGACAACATGTTTCACTGATGAACTATGTATGAACTGAAAAAAATTACTCAATATATATAAAATTTATAATTGATGGCAAGGTTCATTTTAATATTTTTAATAAGTAATAATTTTGCACCTGTTAACAATTAGGCCAACTTACTATATTACGCACATTTACAATGAATAGTTGAACCGAAAAAATTAACAATGATTATTATTTAAAATTATCCCATAAGTTTTAATAATTTTAATAAAATAATAATAATAATAATAAATAATATACTAAAATTAATTAATACTAATAATAATAATTGCACAGTTTTAACAAAATAGGCACTATATATTGTGAGAGTATGTACGATCATTTCACGGAACTTGTTGACCGAATAAAAAACTTACAATACTGCTATAATTAAATTTAAACAATCAAATTGAATGAATTTTTAATAATAATACATAATAATAAATTTACACTTTATACCAAAAAAAGCACTTTAATTACCATATCAGCACATTTCATAAAACATGCACTATTGATTGCACTTGTTTATTCAATCCTTTACACTAGATAGAAAAGAAAAAAGATAGGTATGAAACGATTAAACAAATGTCATACGTATTGTAAGGCCATAAAACTTAAAATAAAAATATTAAACTAAAAAAAATTAGACATTTTTATTATAAGTTTATAGTGACCGGTTTTCCCCCATCCCAGACCGGTCTTCCCGAAAGTGAATCACTTATGTCAACTTTATAAAAGTGTTAGAAAAATATGTTAAGATTTCTAGATGTAAAAAGCTATCGATTTAGGACTTACCATACTGCATCTAAAATCGAGAATCTCTGATACTGCTATATCTGCTACAGATGATAATATTCAAACAGGTCTACCCAGTGAAATTGACAATTGTTGCTTTTATTTTAGAAAAATTTTTGAAGGAATATTACCAAAGATTGACTTAGGTTTTACTCTCCATATACACGGTATATATAATATTATCATGATCATGTATTTCTTTATACAGGAATTAATGTTTTATAACAGTGTTATATTAAATCAAAGTTACATCGTTATTTGATTTTCGAGTATTTATAATGTATAATCATTTGGTATAACTTATATCGAGCTTTAAATTAAGCGTTTCGGGGAGCAGAAAGTTAAAAACAATAAGAGTCACCTTGCCTGAATATATTCTATATCGGGACATCTTACAGCGATACAAGGCGCTGATAGTCTCATAATATATAATAAATCGATGATTAGCATTGATATAACATCACCAATTGCTCTAGCAATATCATAAAATACAGACTCAAAAGTTTGATCTCTCGCAGTCTCTCTCGTTGTCTCTCTAATAGATATATATGCTAAACTCGGTTGTGAGTATTATCGTGTTGTTTCTACGATTTCAAGAAGGCGAGATAATGTACGTTAAGAATATATAAAGAATGATAATTGATATGTTTTTGATATATGTGCAAGAGATATGGAGCTTTTGCTCATGCCTCTCTATATAGTTATAAATCAATATTGTTGACTAATTTGCAACACACAGTATATGATCAAAGTGTGATACTCTTTAAAACGGAAAGAATGTTTCAATTGTAATAAGTGAGTATGCGAGAGTATAATAGAATTTTCATAATTCTCATCTGTCACATCGCCCAAACTCCACTTTCACTAATTATTGTGCGCTAAGATCAATTAGAAAATGATTGATAAGTTTTCCCCAATAATCATTGAGGATTTAGAGAAAGTCCTTGTGGTCGAGATACAGAAGATGAAAATTCCTTTTGCATTATGTTATTTTGTAACTATACGATAGTAATAGTCAAAACAAAGTAGGATCAGATGTACGCGAGTGGAATTTTAGGTCCAAAGATGCACATTTGTTTTATGTACACCGACTGTCTTAAAAACTTGTTTCTCGCTCTCCGATCACTATTAGGAGGTATTATATAAAAACTTATATATATATAAAAAGCTTAAATTATAACCCTAATAACCTGCAGACAGTTATACAGAGAAGGGTGAAAATATATAAAAATAAGATAATAGCATAAATAAATCAAGTTTAAAATATATAGGTAGCTATATCTGTATTGTATGATATCTGTTCTGGCAGCTATCTAGGAACAGATATTATCAGTAGAATGATGTCTCAGTCGCCTAATATGTTATATACAGCACAGTGAGGTATCACTGTACTTTAGGGCTACTTTTACGGCACAGTGAGTCAAGCTGAGCCACCCTAATAATGGATTATTTACCCTTTAACTATTAGGAGCTCGAGCAGAGGCGGCCGACGGAGGGACGATCTTCTCACAAATAACCCGGACAGGGAGGGGATTTAGTCTCCCTCGCTATGAAGAGCCACTAGAGGCAGAGAGAACCCGGATCGCCCTGACATCGGGGCAGGGTACTACCGTGGGTATTGCGTTAGTGATATTACCCCAGAAAAACAAATAAGATCCCAAACATGAATACTTTTGGGAATTTATATCGCAACAATCTATTCGTGACTTGCTATAATATATATTCCTGATTGTCCTAACCATTTCTGGAACATTTTGACATTTTTAACATGTTAATAATATTTATATTTCAGTTTTTAAAGACGATATATAGATAAAGACTGGACATATAATATGGTACTATATAAGTAAACTTAAATAATGTATTAATATATAAGAATAGAAAAAAGTAATGTATATAAATCAGAATAAAAATGAATGAACAATAATAACCTGGTTATATTATATTTATATATAATTATATATTATTATGTCTATAATGCTATAGATTTCGCTTATAAAAGATATTATACTAATGTATATCAATACACTTGAATTGTGATCTCTCGAGATTAACTCACTGAATACTCGCAGTTTTATAGCTATACGCGAAGGCCATATAACACAAGTATCGATTCGATTAAATCGAACGATGACCACGCGCAACCAATCAATAGAATCGGATAACAATGACAAATCTCTTGAGAAAAATTGTAGCTGACCGAAAATGAGTAAAATTATTAACACCTACTCATTTATAGTATGTTATCAAACTACGTTACCTACCCCCACTACATGATAGATAACTGCATAGACTGTAACTGTATAGATCTGCAGATATTGACGTTATATATATATAACGTTTATAGTAATACTTATTTCAAAAATATTCAAACTATAATATCTTAGTACAATGTCTGTGAACCGCTCGTATGATTAAAAGAGAGCGGGTGGCCAGGTGGCATCTACTGTGCGTGGTCGCCCCGCACAAGAAAATTCTTATAGACAACAAAAAATTTTTAAGAGTAGATCATATCGGATTACATATAATATGAAAGTGCAGATAGCTTAGTATTAATTTGCTGGTTAAAAATATATTCGTCACTGCTCTACGTGGTAGGAGAAACAGATACTCCTCGTAAGTAGTATGTTTAACAAACTTAACTTCCTGAGGAAAGACTACTTACAGATTTAAAGAACAAATACAACATTTAGAGTTTCAGCATGAGTTCTTGTAAGAAGTTGTCTATAGTGTTGCTATTCTGTAATGCTCGAAGTTAATGATAGATATATTCGCAATTAGCATAGTTCATATCATAGAGACATATATATATAAAAATTTGGAATAATTATAAATACTATCACTCACACACAGTTATCGTAACTTAGGCCGACCAAGAACGATATTATTAATCACTTGCTATCCCGCTTATTACTATTTAACCTATTTTGGATAATTTTAATACTCATGAGAGATAGAGGTTTTTAGATAGTATATTGTTTTGCTTAGATAAATAGGCTCAATACGAAATACGGCGATTAGGTAAACTGGTGCTCACCTAGTCATGTGAACCCAATTTCCAACTCGAAAGAAAAATTATTCAACCAGTGTTTGCAAGAAAAGTTCAAAGAAAGTATAATATTTGTAAGGAAAAGTTTTCTATTTTTGTCAAATTCTTTTTAATTCGTTATGAAGTTAAGAGTTTATTTTATCATTTAATTTTCCTTTATATGAACCAAGAAATGGAACTTTTTGGCATTTTATATTTTTTAAAACTGCACAGGATCGGTGAACCCTTTTCCCCAGATATGAACCCTTTTGTCCACACAAATTGATTTTATTTTAATGACTGTAGAATAGCTCGGATATTATTTTTAATACGAGTATAGATACTTAAGAGACGCCAATGAAAGATTTAGTTAAAAGCGAAATGGATATCGAGTTTTTTGTAAGGTGATAGAAGTGTTTGCTGATTTTAATATACTTTGTATACACATCGTATCTATGTGTGTAGCCGCGACAAATAGGTTCTCAGCAAACAGTGAATCGATTTACATTTATGTTAATCTGACTATAGTTATCACACTGTACTTTAATTCGACTTATTTAGAAATCGTAAATTGAACATACGTGGCACATTTTACCCGGGTTTTACTTCAGTTTATATAGTAGTCTAAAGAAACAGCATTTATTTACAATGAAAACACTTTTTTGACCGTCATTTAGCTCTGAAAACGTACTTGAGATCAATTGAATATTAGATACATCAAATCTAGATACAGATTAAACCACTGATGTTTGCTGATCTTAATTAAAAATTTAAATATAGTTTAAAATTCAGAACTTCGTAAATCACTCTCATTCAGGCGATTAAATTTTATATAAACAGAGTTTTAGGCTAATAGAATAATTTCGTAAATTGCATAATAAAATTCTTCATTCTTTTACTTTAGGTGAAATTTTTAATAATTTTGTCCTTTACGTTTATAATTAATAATAGTACTCGATACTAATTAGATACTAAACATACGTTCAAACAAACAACGTACAAACAAAGATTTGAAATACAGAGATGTAAACATCGTGAGTCACAAATATGAAAAAAAATAAAATTCTATTGTTTAGTATATATTATCGATATATATAAGTAGTATATATATAGATAATATTAAATAAACATAGACACTAACCAACACACAAATTGACACAATTTAATGTTGAATAAATAGACTAGCGCTAGCATAATATTATGGTA